>CM038621.1:5881064-6173564 GCA_021554675.1 Leuciscus idus | reverse complement strand
AGTTTATAGTTATTGCAGTAAATACATGTAACGTGTAACAATGACACTGTACAATAAAGTGTTACCAAAAAATATGTGATATATATGTGAGGCTATATCTGAATTATGTTAAAAAATATTGCAATTACAATTATCATTTTAAATCAGAATAAAAAATATATATTTTTAAATATATATTTTTCCAGGTCCGTTTATTTTAAATTCGATCTGGAGAAACTCAAACTAAACATTAGTGCATTGGTGTGTCTCACCATATTTTTACAGAATGAGCTTTATGTGCATTACTGATATTTAACTGACCTTGTAAAATGGATTATTATAAAGATAAATGTCAACCTGAAATGACTACTCAGAAAACTTGAAACATTAGGATCACTTTATTGACCACAAAGCCACAAACCGATAACACAAATAAAACAAAATACTGTAAGTGCAATATTCTCTAAAAGGAGTGTAATAAAAACAGAAACTAAAAAGTAGAAATTAATATCAAAGAAATGAAAGTGGCAAAAAAAATAGAAAAACTTTATGATCACTTTATTGATCACATAGCCACAACCCAATTACAAAACTAAAACAAATCCTCTTTTTAAGTGCAATATTCTCTAAAAGGTATGTAATAAAAACAAACAAAAAATTAGAAACACATTTGAAACATTGATGTTTATATGTTTCCTCCAGTCGCTTCCACAATATCCCTCGAAGTCGTTGGAGTAAAACCCCTGCATCACGTCTCTTTGTCCTGTCCTCTGTAGCCTGACCATGATCCTTGTACAAGGCGTCACACTGGATATTGAGTAAGGAATCCTGTACAGGGTTCTGAAGTTCTCACTAAAAACCTTCCAGTTCACCACACCTGATAAATGTGTAAAATAATCAGGTGACCTCATTCACAGGCAATTGCCTTTAAAGTGCAACAATGCACTGACAAATGTTATACATTAACTGTGAAAGAAACAGACCTAACAAAGATATCAAGAAAGATGGGAAGGGTAATAAGACACCTTCTGTCCAACCACTGAAAGTGAGCCTCTCGCCGGAAACTTTCCGTGCACACACTGTTGTTGAAGCGACTGCATGTAAGGGCAAGTGTGTGGATTGCAACATCACCATCATGAAGCACAACCTCCAGCAAGACTGATCACAGAACTAGCAGAGGAAGCAGTCGAGGAACAACATCTATAAATATTGTGGTCATAATAATTCAACTGCATTTTAAAGATTAATACATGCCTGCTGTATGTTCAGGGGTGTGTCACTGGTTGCAACTACAAAGAAAGAGACAATAGAAAAAAAACAAAAACAAAAAAACATTTATCATCAATAATGGTAAACAATACCAGTGTCTTGTCTCTTGTCAGCCCTGATTCGCCTCCTTTTTTTTTATTTCTTTTTTTTTGCTGGCTTTCCGTGAATGACCTTAAAATAATCACCTGTTGTAAATATATTTTGCCATCCTTATATCAATTTTCAGAAAGGGATGAATACCAGGGGGAAATGCATACCTTGTTGGAACATCTCCAGCAAAAGGGCAGACCAGCACCTTCTAATACTTGGCATGTCTGACTATAGTTTGGAAAAGCACAGGTTTATCAAAACAAATATTGCATACTTACTGAATGTCTTTTAATATGGATGGCAAACCCTCCTCTGAGAAGTCAAACGTCCCCCAGGATGATGTCGAGAGCATACGGTTACATGAATGAAGTATTAAATGTTACACGTGTGCTAAACTCTGACATGAAATCTGCAGAACCAATAGAAGAGATTCCTCCTACCATTAGTGTGAAGACTCCACCGATACAAGACATCTCTTGTCGAGGAACATCCTAGACATGGGTATTAATGTTTGAACAATATAATGTATGAATTAAAGATTTGGTACCACACAACAATTTGAAATAATTTATTTAATAAAGCCTTCACTAAAGACTGGTATCAACATTTTCAACTACCTTTAGTGCAAAATACAACGTACCTCAAGCTCTTCAGAGGAGAATTCGGTCCATGGTCCAGAAATTACAATATTCACTTATAATAGCCAATCAGTAAACAGGGTTTTAAAGAACTACCCCACAAAACTATTTTATAGGCAAGGACATTTAAAACAGAAAATAATAAAGGCAGGGTTTAACGGGAACTGTCCCACCTTTACTTTCTCAATGGCTTTCTTCTCATTGCAAAGATGCACAAAATTGATAACTACATTGAGATTGAGATTCCTTTATTTGTCATTTTCATGGTGTACATAAAAACGAAATTGTGTTTCACACATCCACTACTCAGTAATTCAGTGCAATAGTAACTAATCAATAGAGCACAATTTAAATATAAATATACTAGAATACACTAAAAAGAATAAAAGAATAAAATAAATAGTTCAAATCACGTTCTCTGGTTAAGCAGTCTAATAGCTGTGAGGAAAAAGCTGTTTAGCAGCCTACTAGTTCTTGCCCTTATACTTCTGTATCTTTTACCAGACTGAAGGAGTATGAACATGTCACGTGAGAAATGAGTAAAGTCCTTAATAATGCTATTTGCTCTATGCACACAGCGCTCTGTGTAGATGTCCTGAATACGTGGCAGTGAAGCACCAATGATTTTTTCAGCAGTTCTCACAATCCTGTTCAGTTTATGTCTCTCCTCTGCCGTACTGTTTCCAAACCAGCAAGAGATGCAATATGTGAGAATGCTCTCAATGGTGTCTCTATAGAACATGGTCAATGCTGGAATAGGGAGATCCACCTTCTTCAGTCTACGGAGAGAATGAAGACGCTGTTGGGCCCTCTTAGCTGTTGTGTTGTCACTGGAGGTTAGCTCATTGGTCAGATGGACCCCCAGGAACTTGACACTGTGTACTATATCCACCTCAGAACCGCTGATGGTCAGTGGGAGATGGTGCCAACGACTAGTCCTCCTGAAGTCGACAACCATCTCCTTAGTTTTTTTGGTGTTAAGGACAAGGTTGTTTTACACCATACTGTCAACTGTTCCACATCTTGTTGCAAGTAAAGTATGTTTCTTAAATGGTATAGGATGAGAACAAAGCCAACAGAAAAGAGAACAGAACTGAACGTAGAACCAGGCTGAACCATATAATATTTTTTTTAGACAAAGCACTGTGAGCAAAACCTGTATATGGCAATGTAAGTGCCATCACCAAAACCTGGGCTTCTCAGAGAATTGAGAAAATACAATTCACGCAATTTTCACTTCATGATCTGAAAAATGTCACCATGCGTTAAGTTGTTAGAAAATGGAATAACATGAAAAATGTAGCTGATTTTACTTTGTACGACAACTGGTATGTTAAGTAATGCAACATCCTAGCAGACTCACACACAGCATCCAGTGTCCTGGCACCCAAGATGGAAATATCACAGCATCCTTGCTGATAATTTCAGACTACATGTACTGTGAAAATATATTAGTCAAATAAGTGATTTAATGTATGCCAAATATTTAAATACATGTCAGACCTGCTCAAAACTTAAGTCATACATACAGGTAAGCTGTCCATGGGATGTGCAGAAATAGGTGGTAACCTTGTCACTATGACATGACTGATAACTGGATAGATGTCCACATTCTGGAAACAAAAAGGGAAAATGTTAGTTTTGAGTATATTTGATCAAAATGCTTTTATTTTTGCTCTTAAGTCTTCAGAGGTTAAACCTGTGAGAGAATCTGTTGCAGAAACACAGAAGCAGGAACTCAGCATCTGTGGCGAGAGGGAATCACGTACACTTTCAAATCTACTTTAAGTAGGACTTCATGGTTTTATTGTTGTTTATTGTTTATGCCAATGTTTCTTACATTTCCTTCAACGGCAGAAAGGTCTTTCAGAGTTGTAAAGTCTTTCTGTTTTATTCCTGTAGGGCCCAAATATACCACTTCATCGTCCTCACTTACTGAAAGAGCTTGAGTCATCTGTCATGAGATTAGAATTGTTCAATTATTGACAAGAAGCAAAATATTCCTAGTCCTAATCTATCCATCTTTCTAAAAGACCTGGCATTGCAGACAATGAATATTGCTGGCTCTGTGACAAATTGCTTATGTTCCTCAGTTGTAAGTTGCTTATGATAAGAGGGTCTGAATAATGCATAAATATAAATAAAAAAAAACTAAAATGTAATCAATGGCGAACTGCAGTTAGATGACCAGTTTACACTGTGATCGAGGCAGTGGCTTTGCCCCACCAAGCTTTAGAAGGTTTTATCATGTGTAGTCTGGTCATTCCAGGACCCCTGTTCTCTTTACCTAAAAACACCATAAAGACATGTATAGTAAATGTGCATAGCCATATAAATATTAAGATTCAATGTGCATGTAATGAACTTACCTACAACCAAACGGCCAAGCAAATCTTTTTGGAGGTTCACAATAGTTTTTGAGTGGCCCTTTTAGATTTTTGTCAGCAGTGATTTGTTTTTCTCTTCATTTTGAATGTGCAAAGAAACATGTGAGTGGTGGGAGACATCATATTCAGGAAATAGTTATTCTTTCGCAGAAGAAAAGCTTTTCTGCAGCTTGTGTGTTAACTCTGCCAGCCAACTCTGGAAGAAGCTGGATCTTTCTGAGCGAGTCTCGCACATCCTTACATTAGACTCATGAAATCTATCATAGAGGGCATAGTGATCTGAGGATCCAGTCACTGGATGGCAATTGACATCTTCATCCAACTTCTTTTCATTCAACCAAGGTAGGGTTACAGTAAGGGTTCGGGTCAGTGCAGCCCTCAGATTGTCTCCTCTATCCTCTGCAACCCAACCCTGAAATGCTGCATATGGAATTGCTTCTGGTCTCTGTACGTTGGCATGGGTGGCCAGTCCTCTGGCAAAATCATAAATACAAATGTTTGGCATGTGTTTCCAAGAGAATAACACGTCAGAAAAGTCTCTAGGACTTTCAGCACGAATGAGACATTTCACACAGTAAACCACACCACAAGGGCATTAAATGACAGCCCATCCACCGCAAAAGAATAGTTTATTTTAGTAAATGAAACTCAACTTTTAGAATATGAGCATTTGAACTCAGAGCACAAGAAATACCTGATGATCCCCAAACTTTCTGAAATATTTTGTCGTATGCAGTTCTGGTCTGCATCTCTCCTCTCAGTCTCCTCAATGTCTGCAACCTGTTGTTGGAGCACATGTATGTTTGATACTAGCATTACAATTATCATTGCCACTGTGAAACTAGTTATTTGTAGGTTAGTTATAGGTATGCCTTGGAAGTAACAACTAATTTAGACCTGTATGGTGATGATTGGTGTTCATCTTATCATCTTCATTTTTAAATTGCAAAATGTAAGAATCTGTAAAGAAATTCATAGCGAGTTGTTTAAGGTGTAAAATACCTTTAGCTTAATTGTCTTCCGATCCAGGGGGTCCAGTGCTCAAAACTGGGTTTTATGTTGTAAGGATTTCTGTCCCCAGCTAAGACCATTCAGGAAATAAAGTAGCAATACAAACTCATGAATCAGGACTTTTGCTTGGATGTTGTGGTTGTTTTTTGAAGAAAATTAGTTAATGTTCATTTGCAATAAACTCTTTACACTATTGTAAATAATGGCAACAGATCTACTTTGCCTCATTACGTCCAGCCGCACACAGTGGATCTGCATGATGTGAAGAACTCACAAGAGACCGAAGTGGTTTACATTCTTGTGAATAATTGTCATGTTTCATGAAAGAAAAAAACCTCCAGTAATAAACTTACTTTTCAACAAGCCAGTTGCAATCCTCTCCATTGAAAGAGTCTCCCAGAAGTCTTCTGAATTCACCTCCCCATTGCAGGTTTCATGTGGTTCACTTATGTCACTGACTGGATAAAGAAAATAAATTACATTTTCACAACTTAGCTGCAAATTAGAAAATGAAATAAATAAATAAACCTGTGACTTTTTTATGACCTGCCATGCTGAACACTCCCTTTCTGTGTAAATCCATTACAACAACTGGAGGATGATGACCACATTTTAGACATGAAAAGTCATAATCATGATGGGTCCGTGCCTCAAAATGTAAATCTGCATGAAAAAACTCTGACTCTTTTGTGTAAGGCACATGTGATGTCCTTTGCTTCCAACTGACACATGAGCCTTAGTGAGAATAGACATAAGAACATGTATCAGTGTTAGTTCAGGATGAAAAATCTTAAGACTACTGTTTTTCCCAATTCACAAATAACTAATTTAAGAAACTAAACCTGCACAGAATTTCTTATGAAGATGCACAGAAAGATGGTTAGAAACACTTGAACATTGTATTTGTGAAGCCCATGCATCCAGACCTGATATCGGTAAAACACACCACAATTACTGCACTTCTTGCAATATGTGGATATTCCTGATGAGGTAAATACACAGACATTAATAGGACAATGTAAAACAATAATTTGGAAAATATATTGTATTGCATAATTTAACCTAATACTGCCCCAAATACTGGAGCAATGCAAACTTACTGCACACTGACATGAACCAATGTCTTAATAATTATTAAATATTCACTAATATAAATATTGACAACTGACAAACCAAAAATGCTGACCAGTCACTAGACCATTGAGCATTGCCACTTTAGTATTTCTGGTGATGAGGAGAGGAGCACTGAGACGAACAGGTCCAGGCCACTGAGAGCATAACTCTTCCTCAGGAATAAGATGTTGAGGAATATCTTCCTTCTTTACATCTTCCGTAAAAACATCTGATAGTGTGTCAGGAAGCGTTTTATTATGGTATACTGTACCATCTGCTTCAGGCCTTCAGACTTTGGAGGATATTCCCACTGTTGGCCAGACGGGTCCTCATGTTGTGATGGTTCAATTTCTGCCTCTGCTTGCGGAAGCGTTGTGAAGAGCTGCCGCTTCATTTGAAAGAGACACCATTTTGCAATGCTCTTATGCAGGCATGATTTCCTACCTTTGATACAAGGGCAATGCCAAGTGTTTGTCTTGGAATTGTAATTAACCAAGACTCTGCCCAGTCTACTGTAATGTGAAACCTTTGGCTCATAAACTGATATATAATACTTGTAGTTAGGGCCTCCAATAGTAACAAGGCTAGTAAATGTGGCCCCATTACTTTTAGCCTGATCTCGCCGTTTAAGGGATTGATTTTTTCCTTTTGTCACCAAACCATTTTTGCTCAACCATGGAGCTGCTGATTCTGCTGGATGAGCGACTGGTTGCTGCAAAGAAGTTTATTGTGTTGGATAAGTTGCTGATTGCTGCAAAGTAGTGTGTTGTGCTGGATGTACTGGTTGTAGATCTGCAGTAAAAGCAGATATGGGGTGTTTTTTGCAAAGATGCTCTTTTAGGGCACCTTTTTTTATGTAGATCTGTGGACATTGATAGCAGTGAAAAATAAATATGTGGCCTTTTTTGAGTCTTAATGTTGTCTTAATGTTGACCTGGTTTGACTAACTTTTATGTGATAGCCCTATAGCCCTATAGTCTAATAGGTGTCCTGTGACTATCTCTGGGTTCCTGGCTTAGAAAAAGATCTGCACTAAAACAGATTGTGTAGTAGGCTATAGCTTAATTTTGTGCCGATTCTTTTTATTTATTTATGTTGCCCCCTCCCAAACAAGCCAAATGCCCCCCCAAACATGACATCCTGGTAACCCCCCTGCTTTTGACCACAGCCAAGGCCACAGCTACACAATCTAAAACGGAGGTAAAAAAAAAAAAAAAAACTTTGTTAGTACATGTTTAAAAAAATATATTTTATAGACATAATTGAAGCTATGCTTACACACTCACCTCCATGTTCAACAGATCATAGTTTATGTCCAGCTATATGGGTCATTATTTGATGATACTGGCTTGGCTTGTATGTCACATGTGCAGAAAGGGCATGTGAATAAATTAGCATCTGCATGACAGCGCTGTGGTTGAGGATCTTTACCTCTCTGCTGAATTGTTATGTGCTGAATAGGCACAAAGAGAAAATATCCACACATTTTTATTTAAGACACGTTCTTCACACTATATTTGACTAGAAACAATTAATTATAGCATTTAATCTGACAAACTAACTAGCTGGTTAATCTCGATTAACAATAGTAAATTAGTTAATTATTTAATTTAATTGATTCGTGAATTGATTGAAAATGTGGTGACAGGAAAGTTAAGCAAGCTGTCATTATCTACACTGCAGTGGTAAACGATGGTTTCGAGGCTAAAGGGACAAACATATGTAAGCTACATCAAATAGAATAGCAAATATAGGCTAATGCTTCATGCTAGATGTGACTGGAAGTAGATTGTTTGAAGCTTTTTATTAATTTAGTGGGTAGCAAGCTAGAAAAGTAACAAATTAATCAAAAACGTTAAACAAATTGGCAACAATCCACTTACATTCATATGCAGGAGATCTTTCAGTAGCAGACAGTGCTTGGGCTTCTCCGCATCAAATATTGGGGTTGGTTGACGGGAAAAATTGGGAAACACCCTTTTTTGTTCCGCAGAGACCTCATACTCAATCCTCCGGCGAAGGCTTTTGAATTAGTTAATGTGACATGTGGCAAGTGCACTTCTAGCGTCAGCAAACGGGATTGCAAACAAACTGAGCTGCGTTTCCCGTGTTGATCCTAGTGACATTACTGGCAATAAAGACTGACAATTTCTTACGCATCTCATCCCAAGCCTCGTCCTTTTAGAGCTAGTGACGAGGCTTGAGTCATTAATAGCAGTTATTAATGCAGTTATTAGAGTGTGTCTCTCCCGCAACAGTTTCACACAGGCTTAACACACACTCCGGAATAGTCTTCCTGATACTGTTCGTTACTCAGACTCGCTCTCCCAGTTTAAAACTAGATTAAAGTCGCATCTCTTCAGCCAGGCATTCATATAATCCTACAGTTCAAACTACAATCCGGCCTCTAGCTCATAAATGCCAGAGGAGAACTGGCCCCCGACTGAGCCTGGGTTCTCCCAAGGTTCTTTTTTTCTCCATTAGGTCACCTGATGGAGTTTTGGGACACCATTAGGTCACCTGATGGAGTTTTGGGACACCATTAGGTCACCTGATGGAGTTTTAGGACACCATTAGGTCACTTGATGGAGTTTTTCGGTTCCTTGCCACTGTTGCCTTTGGCTTGCTCAGTTGGGGATATTTTGGGGATATTTAATTTAATTTTATCAATCAATAAATTCCTCTTGAAACAAACTTTGTTGTATTATTTAAATTTAATACTGTGAAGCTGCTTTGATACAATCTGTATTGTGAAAAGCGCTATACAAATAAACTTGACTTGACTTGACTTGACACTCCGTTTGCAGTGCGTATGCGGTGAGTATTATTTCCCATACCCATGTTAAATGTAACTTTTTTACTCTACTGAAGCATAAATATACCATAATATGTTTGCAGATATTTAGGAAACATGCTGTTCACATACTAAATTCTCTGAAAAACACTTCACAACAACGGTCTCCGATATTCCAACATTTTTAATATAACTCTGATTGTATTCGTCTGAAAGAAGAATGTCATATATACACCTAGGATGACTTGAGGGTGAGTAAATCATGGACTAATTTTCATTTTTGGGTGAACTATCGCTTTAAAGATCGTACAACCCAAAGTTTGTGTCATATCATGAGCAATTAAACAAAGTTCAGTAATCATGTTAGAGGACTGACAGTCTTTGACTTGATTTGATTAAAACTACAGCAAACTTGTTGGTTATAAATAAAATTCAAGGCTTTCCTTCATTTTATTTGTGCTGTAAAACCCAACAAGTTAACTCAACTCAAACTGATTGAGGAAACTGATTGCGGCAAACCATTTAAGTTTAAAAATAAATACATATGAGTATTGTGAACTTATATATTTTGAGTCATCAATATATATAAGTTCACATC
The DNA here is from genome assembly GCA_021554675.1 of Leuciscus idus. Taxonomy (NCBI): domain Eukaryota; kingdom Metazoa; phylum Chordata; class Actinopteri; order Cypriniformes; family Leuciscidae; genus Leuciscus; species Leuciscus idus. Next base: position 6,163,685 of record CM038621.1, on the reverse strand, counting down.
TCATATGTATTTATTTTTAAACTTAAATGGTTTGCCGCAATCAGTTTCCTCAATCGGTTTGAGTTGAGTTAACTTGTTAGGTTTTACAGTGGTAATTTCATGTACATTCAGCCACTGTACACTACAGATTGACTTTTGTAAGAAGATGCAACAGATGCCTTATTTATTACAAGTATTTTTCCTGTTATTGTTTCGACTGGTTATCCTTTAAACACCATATACAGTAATCCATGTCTCCTCATAGAGAGGCATTAGAGATTTCAGTGGAAGAAAATCTATTTAGTTGAATCACCTTTTAAATATATAAAACTAACATTTAAATGACTGGTGAAATAATAGACTTATGTTGTCATTGTTAACATTACTTGGTACTATTATTACCAGAAATATAATTACTTCTCAACCAGAAAAGAAAAGCATCTAGAAAAGTTGTGGCATTTCACAGCAATAAAATATACAGTTTAATGTTGTTAAAAAACATAGTCCAATTTCAGTATTTCTAGTTCCTATACCATCTCTATATGTACAGCAACAGCTGATTCATCACTGCAGTAATAAGCCAGTCAAACCGTCTGGAAATCGATATCATTTTACATATAAATGTGTTATATTTACATACATAAATAAAATCATACATTGTCTTATTCAACACTCTGAGATTCAAATAAACTGAAAAAAACGTTACGCTTCACAAACCTGTTGCTGTCATTTTAACGGCCCATTTGAACGTGATTTTTGGATGTTCTTCTCTTTCTTCTCATAGTCTCTCAGTCACTGTGGTTTGGCGGTGATGTAAGTGTTTTAAAGCAGAATAAATACCTTCATAAAAAGCCTGAATGCACAAATGTTCATTACAGCACAACATCGGTATGGTCAAAGAAATGTAAAAAAACAAAAATATTTCTAATAATTCCTCCACTCAAAGATATTGAATCAAACATGAATTAAGTTTCCACATGACTCTGAAAAACACAGACATTTCTGATTGGGACGCCAATCAAATCCCAACAGTTACATCACGTCAGAAATAATTAACTCTAGTCAATGCTTTTCCTGACGAGTCTTTAGAGAAGTTGGTTGGTTGAAGCTCTTCCCACATGAATGGCAGAGGAACGGCTTCTCTCCAGTGTGAACCCTCTCGTGTGCTTTCAGGGATCCGGACGGACTGAAACTCTTTCCACACCGGAAGCACTCGTAGGGTTTTTCTCCAGTGTGGATTCTTTGGTGGCGCTCCAGGTCGTGGTTTTAGAAAAGGCTTTCCCACTGGAAGCACACGTGAGATCTCACAGTAGTGTTTCTCTGCGGCTCTTCTGCTCTCGTTTGCATGAATCTTCAGGTGTGTTTTCAGGACTGATGCTGAAACTTCACAGTTCAGTGATCTTCCTCCAGAGTGAGGACACTGATGGGTTTCAGATCTACTGTCTGTGTGAAGCTCTTTCCACACTCGTGGCACATGAAGGCTTTCTCTCCGCTGTGGATCCTCATGTGTCTCTTCAGGCTTCCTCTTATGAATCGATGAGGCGTCTGATACTGATGTTTCTCCACTTCATTCAGTTCTTCACTTTCTTCTTTCATTTCTATCAGGTTTAAGATGAAAATATCAAACTGTGGAAATTACTTCTAAGAAAGACCAACTTGAAATGAAAGGAAATAATAATAAAAAAACCCTGTTGATTTAATGGCAGAAGCTACAAGAGTCAAGCAGCTACTGCAACCTTTTATATCTTTTATATGGTAAAGTTTGTTTAAAGTTGTCTTAATAACAACAAATCTGGTTGATGTTTAAAGTTTTAATGATCAATTAGATTCATTTCATAGTTATTTTATGTTTTTTAAAGGTATGTTTACACGACAATGATGTACTAAAATTTTTCAAGTTTATCCTTTGCATTTTTCATAAAGTTTCACATACAGACAACATCGTTTTCAAAACAATCCCGTTCACCCAGTCATTCACAAATCCTCTCCCGTGGCCTCATGGGATAGTAAAGTGTCCATCATACACACACTTCAGAATCTCATCCAGGGACTTTCTGCCTACTCTTTTATAATTACTGTGAATTCAAAGTTTGTTGTGTAAACAACTGCCAAAACGCATACAATGTTTTAGTTGAAAATGGTGTTGTGTAAATACCCCCTTAATCTGAAAACGTGATTTTAGTTAAAACATCGTCATAAATGTCCTCCCTAAACCTAAACCTAGTGTGTGTGTGTGTGTGTGTGTGTGTGACCTTGACCCTTAAATGCATATGAGGGTCGATTTCAAATTACTTTTAAAAAACAATTTTTTAGGAAATTTAAATGTTGCCTAATTTTTTATTTAATCATAATTTATAAGGCAACACACATATATATATATATTTTTGCATTCTGAATAGTTTCACACATACAGAAAACGCAGTTAAAGTTGTATTGCTGACGATATAACAAAGCTTTACATTAGTACACAGCCCAACAATTATACAGACAGATCATGTTTGGACACATTTAGGGTTAATATTTCTCACATTAGCCAAAAATGAAGTAGCCTATAAGCTTGTTCATCAGTATCTTCATGTTTCATGGTGCATTCATCGGAACAACTCATGTCTTCACTCTCCTCTTTAATAAACATCTGTTCAATATTATGTCACACAGATTTCAGCTGTTTTCACATGGACTTGCCTGTCTTCATCTCGTCAATATTATAATTCAAACTCACACACTTATAACACACACTACATGTACAACATTTACAGCAAGTAAATGAAATACAGTGTTAGATATGGAATAATATGATCAATCTGATGTCATGCACGATTGCTCTTATGTGTTTTATGACTGTGTGGAAATCAATGTATGGTGAATTTCTGCCATCTTCTGGTTGAAGTGCATCAAGGCTTTATTAAAAGAAAAAACAATAAAAATACAGTTGTACAAAACAATATTATGTATTTATGTATGTAAGTGTATCTAAAAAATACGCTTCATTTAGACATTTGGCAGGTACCGTTTCATTCTAAGTGACAAAATGCAAATTTTGTATCAGTTCCGGCATTATAATGGGAATTGAACACATTGGTGTTGTTAGTGCCTTTCTCTACTGACTGAGCAACAGGAATAACTTATAGATGTATCAAACATGGGGAAAACACACAAGAACAGTTAAAAACAAGAATAAATTATGTGTAGCCTAGATCTTCAATGAGAGGTACAGGGATGATGATGGTGATAATGATGATAAAAGATAGGCTAAACCACAATGACATTTATTATTCAAAAAATTACCACAACAACAAGACACTGTAACATTAAACATACTGTAAGGCTCAAAAGGGAAAACAGCAGAGCAATCATTAATCAGAAAGAGAGAGATTTCCTCAGTCACATAAACTCCTGTGATTGAAATCATTGGACAAATGGTAAATGGTAAATGGACTGCATTTATATAGCGCTTTCACAGACCCAATGGCTACCAAAGCGCTTTACAATATTGCCTCACATTCACCCATTCATTCATACACCGACGGCGGTGTCAGCCATGCAAGGCGATCCAGCTCGTCGGGAGCAGCTGGGGTTAGGTGTCTTGCTCAAGGACACCTCGACACTTGGTCAGGTGGAACCGGGGATTGAACCACCAACCTTCCGGTTTGTAGACAATCTACATGAACCACTGAGCCACTGCCGCCCCCACAACTATAAGCTCTAGCATAATATTAATAAGCTTTAAATAAGCTTTTCCCAAATTCACATGAATTTATGTGCCAGGTTTAATAGTGATATATTCATTTACTTTTTTACTTTTAATAAACTGATATACATATACAATTTTTTTTTCTCAACTGGCACTGCAGTAGATCGTGTAGCACGTCACCACGTTCAGTGTAGTTTGGGGCGGAGCTTGTTTTTAGCTAGAACTCACGTGACTCATATGATGAAAGCACAGCAGTCGTAACGTGTGGACGCCATTTCAGAAGATTCAGAAACACAAATGTCTTCACGGGTTACGGTAAGTTCATTAAAACATTTTTAAGCTGTATTAATACGGAGCATTTACTCTAAACATGTCGAACTTAAACTCAAACAAGGTCACATGTCACAGTTTGATCGATATACAATCGAAACTCACTTCACGGAAACTGTAACAGTGAACCATGTTTGATAATAATCATCGATTTTAAACAGGATCATTTAATATGTTATTTTGTAATATTATGTTTTTTAGGCTTAGGCTATTTACATCGATCCTGATTTGACTTTTATTTTTTTAGAAGTAATTTGGGAGATAAACACGTAGCATTAGATGTACATTAATGCTTCGAGACAAAAACAGATAATATATTTAGACCACTGAAAATGAAGAAAGTATAAATGAGGGCCTGTCCCAAGACCCACGGTCTTTGCACTTGATGTGTAAAGACCGGAAGTGTGTGTGGGGAACTTTTGATTACACACCCGATGAGAAACACATACAATACAAGTAACTTTTTATGCATTTAGATTTACTTTTCAATATTTTGTACGAAAATCATCTTCTAAATGTCTGTTCAGCAGATCCTGTGTGACAGAAGACTTTTGATTAATTGAAATTCTAATTAGGTCATGATAAATTAGGTTATTTAGCAAAATACATACTAATCTCGGTACCCATTAATTATGCAACACTTTACATTTTACAACCAAATTATATAGGCTAATATCCAATTAATTTAGTTTTTCTAAAAGAAAATAAATTTTTCTTGACATCTCAAAAATTTTCAACGCAAATTCCTGAACATGATGGGATACGCTTAGCCTCAAATACTGCTCCAATGGGATATATTAGAGTGTGTGGATGTAGTGTGTGTTAATGTGGTGCTGAGCTTTGGCATTTATCAGACCTGGGAGTCTGGGACAGTCTTGTATATTTACTTCTATTGAGGATTTTAAAACTCCTGTAACTCCCCTGTGATTTCACTTAATTAGTAACAAATGATTTCAATGAAAAAGACCTACTGTTATTTTACAGATCACACAATATTCAAAAGCATTTTAGGAGATAAATACATTGAAAACTGAACACTTTTTTTGGAGTAAAGAATAAGTATGTGGTAATCAGCTGATGAAACATGTTATTCACAAACACAAGACACTTTTTTTTTTATCAGAAACATCTAGAAGTAGCACAACTGAATAAAACAAAACACATGCCTGATGTTTTATTATAAGCTGAACTGTTTTTATTAACTGACTATAACTGGGAAAGGCAATGAAACGGACAAGAGGTCAGACGGCTGAAGCTTGTGTTGAAAGAAGCCCAATCACACTGTGAAATTTACTTTATGCATTAGAGACAGCTGTGATTTATTCTGGTGGTGTTTCACTCTATTGGATGAAGTACAGAAAAACAGACAGTCTGCTGTACTTAAAAAAAATTCATTTTTAATTTACTTCAGTGTGTCAAATTCAGTTGTGTATTGTGTATGTTCTCTGTATCCACAAACAGGTCTGAAATCAAGTCTCTCATCAAGAAGAGAAGGAGGAACTGTCTGTAAAATGAGTGTGAATGACGAGAGAGAGAAGAGAACTGTACCTGTAAAATGAGTGTGTGTGAGGAGAGAGAGGAGGAAGCGTCTGTTGACATTCAGAGAGCAGCATCTCCAGTATCCAGCTGTGTGTCTATGAAGAGTAACAACTCCATGATGAATCCCCCTATGTTCAGTAATGGACCATCTTCAGTATCCAGCTGTGTGTCTATGAAGAGTAACAACTCCATGATGAATCCCCCTATGTTCAGTAATGGACCATCTTCAGTATCCAGCTGTGTGTCTATGAAGAGTAACAACTCCATGATGAATCCCCCTATGTTCAGTAATGGACATGCTGTGACCTCTGACCTTGTGTGAGTATCATGAAGCTGCTGAACTATCTGCTATAGTGAAACTTGAATGTGAAATTACTTAACCTGGTGAGACAATCACAGAAGTAACATTCTCTCGCGAAATTTTGCGAAATCACTGATAAAGAGGCACAGAGGCAAATCGGTGCTCGTTCACGCGAGTGACAAACATGCAGTTTGCATTATCAAAGACATGATCTAAAAGAAAATTGTTGATTAGTCGTGAGTTATTTGGCATGTTAAATATCTGGAAAATCTTGCTGTGTGAAATGTGTTCTGACTGAAAATTACATCAGTGATGATCTATAGCCAATGAGAGATCAAGATACAGGGCAGCGGGAAGTTCAGGGAGAAGTTATAGACCAGAATATCAGAACACACAAGCTTTACAATTATATCAAACAAAGCACAAACATTTGCTTGACCAGCAGCACTTTACAAAATTATTTATTTACCCCCAACTCTCTTTGCAGAACACAGTCATTTCTCCTCTCGTCTCCCCAACCATTTCCTCCAGCATAATCTGTTTTTATTTTTCTCCTTTTCACTGCAAATCAGCGCACAGACAATTTGGATTGCAAGCTTTTTTTTTCAAGGCTACCATTTTTAATAACAATTTGTCTCACGTGTGTTTGGTTGTGAAATGTAGTTTGAGGACCAGGCAGAAGTTGTCGGCGATTCTTTCTTTTGTAAAGTCCTGCAATGTGAAACCCCCTGTCACCGATCCATTGTGAAATGTGCACACAGCAGCAACTGAATGTTACCCCAGATAGTCTCGCAGGGTGAAAAGAACAGTGACCCGACTACTTTAAAAATCGTGCAGTGGAAACTCTGCATTAAGGTTACTAGAAAGCAACAGACATGTGAGTTTTTATCAGGGTTGGAGCAACACTCATCAGGACTGATGATGGCTTCGCCTGCTATAGATGATACACTCTAAAAAACACTGGGTTAAAAACAATTGGGTTATTTATTTAACACAGCATAGTTGATTCATTTTTAATATTCATTTAATTTTTTTTTTTTACTTCATACATTAATTAATGTCTACTGATTAACTTAAATCCTCTAAAAAAAAAAAAAAATACTCGATACAACCACTGGCTTGCATATTTTACAGTGTATAGTATATTTTAAATAATTTTTAATACATATTGCCAACACTTAAGCTAGTTTAACAAATATTATCAGTAAAAATTGAACATTATAAGTAATTCAAGTGTAATCGACCAGTCTCTGTTGTCCCGTTTCCACCGTAACAGCGCTGGATCTCGTGCCGGCACTTGTGTCGTGTTCAGCGGGGGAACTTCTAACTTCAGACCGCCGCCCTGCGTTTCCTCGTAGCCGAAATATGCTGCAACTGGCTCCATAACCTGGCCATAAACAAAGAGTGTACAGTTCTGAGAACAGATTTTAACATCATACGTATTTATATTCTGTATATTTTTGAATAAAGTCATATAGTTTTATGCAAGGCATCAGGCGTTTCCATCACGCGAAAAGACCGTGGCGAGTCACGCGACACTAGTGTAGTTGACTCACATCGCGCCCCTGTATGTTGCTTTGCATAAAATGAAATTATATACAGCACTATAACGAATTTATAGATCAAATAAAATGTACACAAACCTGTATTTTACCGAAGACATTCATTTTGACGGAGCTGCACTGCTTTCTCCTGAAGAGGTCGCAAAAAGCCCGCGATAAATAACTCAATCCCTGGGTTGTTAAGTCTGACCCAGGAGCTGGGTAACACAAAAACTACCCAAACACTGAAAAAATAACCCCAAAAAATTACACAAAAGGCTCAACCCAGGATTTCGGTTGAAAAAATAACCCAAGATTTTTTAGAGTGTAGTCTTGGAATCCAGATAACTAGTTAGTCTCATTAGCCTCTCACCTGGCGACCCTATTCTTGAACATAGACTGGAAAATCACAAATCCAAAATTAAATGGTTGCTGAACTTAATGTGCTGCTTTACATAGATTTTTCTTTTCTATTAAATATAAAGCCTATGCCTGAGCACCTAAAACTGAAAAAGTGGTAAATCCAACCAAGTTGTCTTTCAAGTTTGTCCCAAACAATCAATATGCTCTGGGAGTTTGTTTAGGAGCAGTAGCCAATATGGCCGCTAGGTGACATTCAAACTCCATTTAGTGATTTAAAAACTCATGAACGCTTTGGACCACTGGCCTCTTTTAATAGAAGACACACAGGATTTTATTGCTGAAGTGAAAGCAAGCAACAATTAAAGTAAAATAAAACAAAGTTATAGTAGCTAAAATTAAAATTACACTGAACTTGCACTAAATATAAATGAAATGAAAAAGTTTCCACTAGTGGTCATTCCAGTTAAGATATTCTAAAGTAGCTCCTCAAAATAGTAAATAAACATCAATGACTGACACGGATATTTGTTATGATTCTTCTATACTGTTTTTTTTTTCTGCTCTTCTTCTTTGCTTCACTTCACTCTGTGAGTTTATTGACTGATTTAAAAAAGTTGAGATAAATAAATTTAAAAACTGTCTAAAGCATCAACATTGAAAGTCAACTAATTAATCCACTTATAACAATAAATTGACTGATTCACTGTTAATAAGTTTACAGTTTACCAATTATTACAATATCCAAAAATTGATGCACCTCTTGATGAAAATATCATCACAACATTTATTTCCATCAAGAGGTGCATTAATTGTTGGTCAAGATCTTGTATTGTTAATGCAAGAGTCCAGCACTGTGTAAAGTCTCCTCCAGCACATCCCAAAGACTTTCAATGAATTTAAGATCTGGACTCAGAGAAGCCGATTCATGTGTGAAAATGATCCTTCATGCTCCTCACAACCATTCTTTCACAATCTGAGCCTGATGAATCTTGACATCCTGGAATATGGCCATGATTTGTCTTCCTACAGGGTTGTTTAAGAAACGAAAAGCTACACACTCCATCTATTAGGGTTAGAAGAACTGTTGCCCAGAGGTGTAAAGTCCAAGTTCAGAAAGCTAAACTAGCATTTAGCCTAAAACCGTTCATCTCACACCAATCCACAAAACTCTCGAATAGCTCCCTATACTCGCCCTCATCATGGTCTGTTATACAGTCAACAATTGCTGAGTCATCAGAACAGTTCTGGAGGTGACAGGTTTCAGAGTTGCACTGAAAGTCTGATGTATAAAAAGTGAACCAAAAAAAGGAGCTAAAACCTTTCCTTGAGATACTCCAGTACTGCACTTCACTACTTGAGACACACAGTCATGCATTCTCACATACTGTGGTCTGTTTAGGAGATAGTCAGTTAACCAATTGACAATACTCTGATGTACTCCTGCATTTTCCATCTTACATTTAAGTGGTGAAGGCTGTATAGTATTAAGTGCACTCGAGAAATCAAAGAATGTAATTTGACGATGTTATCCAGAGTCTCTAAATGACTTAGTGATTTGTGTAAGAGATACATAATTGCATCATCAACCCCAACACCAGTTTTATAGGCAAACTGTAGTTTATCCTCAGAAGCATTCATAACCTGCTTAATATGGTGTAATACTAATCTCTCAAAGACCTTCATCAACTGCGCTGTTAAAGCAATTGGTCTGTAGTGTGAGAACTCAGAGGGGTTTGTTATCTTAGGCACTGGTACTATACATGATGTCTTCCATAAAACAGCTTCCATCATTTATTTTGCCTATTTAAATCCAAACAGAGACTCTTTTTTTGGCCTGACAGTGAATGTTTTTATTGAACATTGATGGTTCAACGCATTTTGGTAAAATAAATCATTAAAGTGGTTTCTTTTGATTAAAAATCGTATAAATGTAAAAAGGCCTTTACCTCAGACTCGGGATAACAGACTCACCAGGACTTCAGGAAAGTTTGTACTATTTTCTGTTTATTTTGATAAATAAATTAAATGCAATGTTGTCATTAAAATATAGCCTATTCATTAAAAAAAAAACACTATTAAATAAAAAAAAAACTAAAGATTCTGCAAGCTTTGAGATCCCATAAAAAAATATTTTACAGTAGTAACAATATTTTTGATAATTTATTATATGAAATGATTAATATGATGGTTTCCTTTATAAATATGGGGGAAAAAATGGAAAAGTCAGCCAGCTATTAATTATTGAATTGTTTTTTTATTTTTTATTATTGTGCCTTTAGCCTCAACATTAAGGCCAATTAACAAACTTCAAATAATATTCAGAAAAACTGTTGCTTAAATTACTTTGAACAAAAGCGAAAATCGTTTACAACACCTTTATCTCAAAATATATTCAATAATTGTAGTGATTCTCAACGGCGAATTAAATCAATAACATTTTAAAACCATGAAATATTAGATTAATTAAGCACAGAATCAACTTTGCGCTTATGTCTGTGATAACGTCAATAATCAGCCAAATGTCCATGTGAAACGTGGATGTTTAGGAAAGTTTTTGTGCCATCTAGTGGTTTAAAGGATAATAAAATCAAATGCAGCTTTTACCCCGGTGGCCTTTAGCCCTTTTGTTGTCTACTATTAATAACATGTTTTCTCTCTAAAACTAATATAAATACTGCTCTATAAATTACAGAAGTATTGACAGGGTTAATTTAATGAAGAAGACAAATAATCTGCAGAGAAACAATGTGAAATATTTCTGTTTATTTCTCATTATTAATAACAGGAAAAGAAAGAGAGCAGCTTCTCCAGTATCCAACTGTCTGACCATGAAGGCCACAAAATTCAGTGATGGAGCAGTGACCTTTGACCCTGTGTGAGTATCATCATGTAGGGTGAGAGACACATGAGCACAAAATGCACAAAGGTTCAGAAAATTTTACATTTCATATGGCTAAAGTTCTTTAACAAGTTTAACAAGTGGAAGTCAAGATGCAAAGAAAGGAATTGTTAAATATTGTTTTCTTATGCTTCTCTCTGACATTTCTCTGTTAGACCTCCATTTACACAGGAATGAGTTTTGTTACATGTGTTGCATCAGTGTTATTCTTTATATTAGTATTGAAACAAAATTTGGTTAGGAATAAATAAAATCTGCGGTTCCCAATCTGGTTGTCATGACACATTGCTGGAGGTGCCACAAAATCTTTGCTCATTTCAGTATTTTAAATATATAATTGTAAGTGTTTTGTAAGGATACTCTGATCGATCTGCCATAAATCAACCAATAATAACTTCCTATGAATCGACTGATTGTCTTTAAACTTGTAATCTTATGTTGATGACAAATGCATGACTGCTCAAACCAGACAATGAAGCATATAAAGCATTTATTTAAAGCATATATAAAAGACCTTTAAAAAAAATCAGGATCCACATCAGCTGATCAAGATTACCGGAAATCTGTGATTTTCTATTTCTAAAGGAAAGGTGGCAGGTTATTTAGACTTAAAATCTTCCCTGACTTTTCAAATGCTTCACTTGTGGCAAAGGGGACTTATGTGCAACAAGGAAATGCAGAAACAAGCTGAATTTGCAGTCTCTTTTCATCTGCTGTCAGTCATCATTTACTTGTAAATTAATTACATGTAATCATTTAAGATAAACACTGCTTTTTCTCCATGTCGGTGCTTCTGTGATATTTTAAAATAATGGTTTCTGGTTTAAACTTTATGCCAAAAATGTTAGCCTTTTTTCTTCTTTTCTTCTTTTTTTTGAACATTTTGACTAATGAAAACTTGATGTCTCCCTACTTTAAATATGGAGGTCAGTATCTGCCCCCACATGCCTGATTTTTAAGAGCTCCAACCCATGATCAGTGTGCAAATTTCACAAAGACAAAATTTGGTCAGTTCTACCTGAACTTTAATGGGGAAGTTTAGTTATATTTTTGGTTTATTATGAAACTGTAGCGGGACAGATTAGACTATGGTGGGCCGCCACAATCTAGTTAATGAATGGGAAACACTGATGGGTTAAAAATATCATTGCTAGAACAGAACCTTGAGAAACTCCATGTGTGAAATTAGGATGTCAGTTGGCCACAATGTCTGTAAGAGCAAATACTAGTACTCAGACTATGATATGATTTTCATATTAAACATATTTAAATATTTTCTTTATTTTAACATGTTTTTGTGTCTCTGTCTTCTTAATGTGTTTTCAGTGGTGTGAGAGCTGACCAGATCAGAGATGTGTTCTGTCAGACCAGCACATCCTCCTCCTGTCAGAAACACATCAGTCATCATGACACAGAAGCAGCCCTGCAGCTCGATTCTCACCAGCCAGTGCATGATGATCTGCAGAGAGTCAAAGACCAGCACAAAACCAGCATGAAGAACAAGTATGAGAACTTATTTGAGGGAATCAAAATACAAGAGAATCAGACCCTCCTGAACAGGATTTACACACAGCTGTACATCATAGAGGGAGAGAGTGAAGGCGTGAATGAAGAACATGAGGTGCTACAGATGGAGAAAAGTTACAAGACACTCCAAGACACTCCAATCAACTGCAATGACATCTTTGATCCTTCACCTGAACTAGGATATGAGGAGAAGAGAAGAGAGAAGAAAGACAAAATCAAGACTGTTCTTACTAAAGGCATCGCTGGAATTGGAAAAACCGTCTCTGTGCAGAAGTTCATTCTGGACTGGGCCGAGGGAAAAGCCAATCAGGATGTAGATTTCATGTTTGTGCTTCCATTTAGAGAGCTGAACTTGATTAAAGATCATCAGTACAGTCTTCACAGACTTCTGCTGGACTTTCATCCTGAACTTCGAGATCTGGAATCAGAGAAGTATGATGAATGTACAGTTGTGTTCATCTTTGATGGTCTGGATGAAAGCAGAATTAGACTGATGTTTTCAGACAGTGAGAAAGTTTCTGATGTGACTGAGTCTTCATCAGTGGGTGTGTTGATGTCAAACCTCATGAAAGGAGATCTGCTTCCCTCTGCTCTCATCTGGATCACCACCAGACCAGCAGCAGCCAATCAGATCCCCTCAAACTACATCAACCGTGTGACAGAAATTCAGGGATTCAATGACCCTCAGAAGGAGGAATATTTCAGGAAGAGAATCAGTGATGAGCATCAAGCCAGCAGAATCATCTCACACATCAGAAGAGCAAGAAGCCTCCACATCATGTGCCACATACCCGTCTTCTGCTGGATCTCAGCCACTGTGCTTCAAAACATCCTGAAACAAGATCTCAGTGCAGAAATCCCTCAAACTCTGACTGAAATGTACATACACTTCCTCCTCATTCAGACTAGTATAAGGAACCAGAAGTATGAAGAGAGAGATCCAGAGAAACTCCTGCAGTCCAACAGAGAAGTGATTGTGAAACTTGCTGAACTGGCTTTCAATCAGCTGATGAAGGGCAATGTGATGTTCTATGAGGAGGACCTGATTGAGAGTGGCATAGATGTCACTGACGCCTCAGTGTATTCTGGGATTTGCACTGAGATCTTTAGGGAGGAATCTGTAATCTATCACAGGAAGGTTTACAGCTTTGTACATCTCAGCTTTCAGGAGTTTTTTGCAGCACTGTATGTGTTTCTCTGTTATTTACACAAGAACAGTGAAGTTCTGAAAATGTTCCTCACTGGAAAGTCCAGAACTCAGTCTGGGAATGTTTCTCTGGATGTGTTTCTGAAGGGAGCAATGAATAAAGCCTTGAAGAGTAAAAATGGACACCTGGATCTTTTCCTTCGATTCCTTCATGGCATCTCACTGGAGTCCAATCAGAGGCTCTTACAGGATGTGCTGATTCACACAGAGAACAACCCAGAGAGCATCAAGAAAACAATCCAAAACCTCAAACGAGGTAAAAAAAACGATGTCAGCCCTGAGAGATGGATGAATCTGTCACACTGCTTGATTGAGATGAGGAATAATTCTATTGTTGAAGAAATGCAGGCATTTTTAAAATCTGGAGCAAACGACAAACGTCTTTCTCTTGCACAATGTTCAACTTTGGCAAACATGATCCTGATGTCAGAGGAGGTGATTGATGAGTTTGACCCTAAAAAGTACAAGATCATATCATCACAAGAGGGTCGAAGTAGACTGTTACCTGCTCTGAGGAACTGCAGAAAAGCTTTGTGAGTGTGAAAAAATGAACATAATCTCAACTGATTTGAAAAATCAACATAAAACCCCCTTAATGACGGATTAAGTTGGTCTTGACACCTGCATGCCTTTTAATCAAATATCCTTTTTTTCAGTTTGGCAGACTGTAATCTCACAGATCAGCACTGTGAAATTGTGTCTTCAGCTCTACAATCATCAAACTCCCCTCTGAGAGAGCTGGACCTGAGTAACAATGACCTGCATAATTCAAGAGAGAAGCTGCTCTGTATTGGACTGAGGAGTCCAAACTGTCAACTCAATGTTCTGAGGTTTGTGTTTCACATTTATTAATTACAGTTTCTCAATTGTTTATATTTAATTGGAACATGAAATGCAATCACCAACACTTAAAAACTCTAATGTACCAAATCCTTTAACAAGGCTTCAAAATTGCTTTACACTCAGTTTTCAGTTGTATATCATATAAAAAAAACACTACACACAGTTCTCTACATGAAGTACAACATTCAAAATTACTGTAAAATCTCTTTAGTCTCTTTGGAAAGCAACCTATTTCAAAATGCTAAACTCTTCACACAAATGGCAATACCTACTCCTCACAGATGTCAATAGTAGTTGTCGAATTGTTCACTTAGAAATCAAAGCTTTAGCACAGTTAAAGGACATAGATGAGCTTTGCTATTTTGGATGAAAAAAGGTGAAGCAAGAGTTAAACGTGAAGGAATGAGGGTAAGAGGAGGCTGAGGACAAGGAAAGACAGTTGTCTTCCCTAGTGAAAAAATAGTATACTTAATGACAATTTATTCATATGTACTTAAGTTTAACTAAGTGTATTTCTGGCCCACTATAAATTGGTATACTTAAAGTAGTGCTGAAGTTCAACTAAAGTTGTATTTAATATTTAATATAAAATTTGACAAATTCAGTGAAATTTCGCAATATACAGTAAATTCCGTTTTTATGACTAGTTCTACCATTCTGTCCGCGTTTTCTTTATTGCAGAACTCATAGGGCTGTAGCGTTTATACGCCCACGTATAAATATTATTAATTATTATTCATAACGGAATATGACCAATAATTAATATTTTAATTATTTTTAATTATCTTCAGAATTTACTGTAGCAGAATCAATAGTATGATCATTTTATCAGTTCATCCAATGAACAGAAAGCATAAACAAGTATTAACTCTAGGAAATATAATATCTTCCTGGTCAAGAAAGAATTAATCCCCAGCTAACAATAAATTACGAAGTAAATTAAGGGTAACAGCATAGGTAACTTAAATCGAAGTTCAAGACAATAAATCTGATAAGCACACACGAGTAATCTCTTTTAAATACAAACAATACTTTATTGATTATATAGACTACTAACACATAAAGCTAATATCTAACACAAACACACGCACACACACACATACACATTCATACGCGTTGCAGAAAGGGATAGAGTGAGGAAAGAGTGGGTTTAAGAGTGAAAGGATGAAATCTCACGATTCCATATACACTAGACATGACCTGAACAAACCATCAATCATTAATTTAACCCTTCTATCGTTTTAGGCAGGTTATTAAAGTTATATAAATACACCAGTTAAGATTTTAGCCTGCATGGAGGTACTTGCGTATTTGCTTTTGGGGATTCCCTTTTTGTTGCGTGAAAGGGGTTTTCCCGGTCCGTTCGGTCTCCTCGTGCCTGATGTCTGGATCACGGGGTCAGTCACGTGGTGTGCTGGCGGAATGAAAGTCTTTGTTTGAAGCTGGCTTTGCAGAAGAAACGTGGCTCGAAATCTTGTCGCAAAACTTAACTTAGAACCGACACTCACAACGGAAAAGAAATGAAACTAAGAAAAGAAAGGAAATTGAGAGTAGATGATGATGGCTTGAATGAAGCTATTTAACCCATGTTCTTCAGATCTTGATTTGGGTTATTTCGTTTGCGCGTTTACATGGTTCCTATAGAGAGAGAGAGAGCTTCGAGAGCAGCGAGAGAGAGAGCGAGAGAGAGCAGCGAGAGAGAGAGCTTTGTTTTTGGGTCTAAGGTTTTAAACTAAAATTTTGTCCAACCTCCAGGATGAGTTCTGGCCAATTAGACACTGGCTGAATTTAGGAGGTGACGTTCTTTTCAGTTCTGATCGTAAATCATGCTTATCTGTGCTCTCCTTACTAACAGAGAGAACAGGGGCCACAGTTTAGACATGATTTCTAATTAAAAGAAGATCAAAACATATTACACCGATATCATTCAAGCCATCTTGCTAGTTGTGTTCGTAAGATAGCATTGATATGAAACAGTACACACTTTCATTCATTCACTCCTTCTAATAGTTAATATAATAACTATTACCTGAATTAAATGGGATCAAAACATATTATCTTATTAAAATATACATATAAGTGGTGGAAACAACCCAGGATTAGGTAGTTGCATGATTGTTTGATCATGAGTCCATTGAAAATTGTTCTTGAATGATTTTATGTATAGTTATTGATAAGAATCAGTTCTCTGGTGAAGAGACAGAACTCTGTTTGTTCAGAGGTCTTAATGAGGAGGTGTTCAGGAATGTAGTCGGGGGTTTCAGTAACATCTGCTGGTGTCGATTCTTCTTCTAAAGGGTCTTTTGCAGACTCTCTGGCACCGGGATGGGTGACTTATGGCTCTGGTCTGTGCGGACACTGTCTTTATCTTAACCAGTCCGTATTAGGCCACAAAGCTAGCCATTGACCAGTTATGTGATAGTGCCGGGGGCTCCTTCAATTAGTCAGACCGGTGATGATCATGAGACGTTCTGAACAAATCTTCCCCCCTCAGTCATCGAGAAGTAGAGAATTTGAATTAATATTCAAAAAGAAGATTAGTTGGTGGTTGCTTTCTACCCATTGTCGCTACAGGGCACTAGAAAAAATTCAACTAGAAAGACGTTTAACAACTAATAATTAATCACACTTATCATCATGATTAGTATCTTTCCAGAGATGGAGAAAATCCTACTTCAGTAAGTAAATGTGTCCCTGTCCCCAATTTTAAGCCCGATTTAAGCCCGATTTGCAAGTTAACGAGCTCGCCGACAGGTCGGGCTGTAATCGCGTGCAAATCTGCGTGTGATCCGTGCTCGCCAATCTTTAAGTGTGAAATACTTAACGACGCATCAAAAACGCTCGCTGACACATCGCCGACGCGTCGGAGCTGGAGCTGTCGGCCGACTCGATAGCCTGTGGTGTCCGAGTCGCGACGAGCAAGAGCCAATGATCAGCTTGTTATGACATTACAAAAGCTTTTTGTATTTGTAACCATCGTTGCCAAACCACAACAGGCAGCTGCTTTTTCATTATAATGTTTTACTCACCTCCAATTCTCTCTGACAGACAATCCCTGCTGCCCGCGTGTGCTTATCCATCCTTTCAACCCATATTCTTTTTTTTTTCGGGGTTCTAAACAGATCATTGCGCAAACAATATATATATATATATATATATATATATATATATATATATATATATATAAGGGGTGTACCGGTTTCAGAATTGGTGATGACGGTTATGACGTGTCGTGAGTCAAATGACAAAACTCATCCGCACCAACGTTTTTTTACCAAATTTCAAAGCCGCACCCGCCCGCCATCCGCTGATTGTTTTGCGGTCTATGAACGATGCAATGCTCTGCTGATGCGAGCCGCAAGAAAGCCCTTGTCTGTTCTAGAAAGGATGCAGCAAAGATATTTAATGCTAATGTATGAGGCATTGGCCTACGCTGAGTTTCATTCATTCACGATGAGATGCGCTCTAGTTCACAATGCAATGAAGTGAACGCGGCGCGCCGGTGCCTCCATGTCACGGTTATTATATTGTCTATTTGCTTTTTATTGATTAAATGCATGCAATTGGTTGATGAAACATTTATTAAAATTAAGATACAATTTGTACAAAAACGAAATTCGCTTTAAAGGGATAGTACACTTTGAAATAAATTTTTGGTATGTTTTAGCTTACCTCAAGGGCATCCAAGATGTAGGTGTCTTTTTTTCCGCAGTAGTTTCAATTTTGATATTTTTAGGTCAAACCGTTCTTGTCTGTCAGTCATATAATGCAGGTCTATGGTCACCACTTAAAAGAGCATGCACAGAGTTCAAATTAAAACAATTCCCCGTCGTCCAAATTAAACAATTCCCCATCGTAAGTACACATTGATGGCCTAAGACATGAAACGAGCGGTTTGTGTGAGAAAACGAACAGTATTTATATAGTTTTTACCTCTTATACACAGCCTTGTCCAAGTGATCCGATCTGACGTGTACGCAGACTGGTGCATAGATATATACACTAGATGTCGCCTTAAAGACATTCGTTCCAATGAACTGCCGTGGACAAGGCGACATCTAGTGTATATATCTATGCACCAGTCTGCGCACACGTCAGATCAGATCACTTGGACATGGCTGTGTATAAGAGGTAAAAACTATATAAATACTGTTCGTTTTCTCACACAAACCGCTCGTTTCGTGTCTTAGGCCATCAATGTGTACTTACGATGGGGAATTGTTTAATTTGGACGACGGGGAATTGTTTTAATATGGACTCTATGCATGCTCTTTGAGGTGGTGCCCATAGACCTGCATTATATGACTGACAGACAAGAACGGTTTGACCTAAAAATATCAAAATTGAAACTACTGTGGAAAAAAAGACACCTACATCTTGGATGCCCTTGAGGTAAGCTAAAACATACCAAAAATTAATTTCAAAGTGAACTATCCCTTTAAAGAAACTGAGAAGGGTCATAGCACTTACATAGGCCTATTGTTGTCCTACTGTTAGTTTAACTGCTTCTATTGATCTCATTTGTAAGTCGCTTTGGATAAAAGCGTCTGCTAAATGAATAAATGTAAAATGTAAATATATGTATATGTATGTATGTGTATATGTATATGTATATATATATATAATTTTTATTTACTTTTTTACCGCCAATTTTGTCCCGCCGTCCATTTTCAAATAGACAATGCGCCATTTCCCATTCCACTTCTTGCGCATGTTTTCGTGACAAAATGTGGTTTTGGGACCGGATAGAGTCGTTGTGTGACAGAGTTGTTGTCAGCTCGTGTAGTGTGTAACCCCCTGTTGCAGATCATTTACGTAGTGTCACATAGTGTGAACACCACAACGACTTCAAGACTCCAGAGCAAGTCATGTAGTCTAAACAGCACAGCGATCTGCCGACGTTTAAAGTTGTGTAGTGTGAACTAGGGATAAGACGCTTCTGACGTTGTCTTTGGTTCAGAAGTGGCTTGGTACTAGGAATATGACAGTTGTAGCCCATATCATGAAGATGTCTTTGAGTGGTGGCTCTTGATGCACTGACTCCAGCTTCAGTCCACTCCTTGTGAAGCTCTCCCAAGTTCTTGAATCGGCTTTGCTTGACAATCTTCTCAAGGCTGCGGTCATCCCTGTTGCTTGTGCGCCTTTTCCACACTTTTTCCTTCCAGTCACTTCCCATGAATTTGCTTCGATACAGCACTCTGCGAACAACTAGCCTTTTCAGCGATGACCTTTAGGGACTTACCCTCCTTGTGTCAATGATCATCTTCTGGACAACTGTCAAGTCAGCAGACTTCCTTAAATATTTTAATATTTTGAGATAAAAAAGGTTATTATTTTATTCTGAGCTGTAGTCTGTAGTTATCAACATTTGCATAAACAAAGGTTTGAAACATTTTAGTTTACATGTTATTAGTCTAAATATATATTACATTTTCACTTTATTAAATAACTGATGAAAAATATTGCACTTTTCCACGATATTCACATTTTTTGAGACGCACCTGCACATATAAATTAGGGCTGCTTGATTTGGCAAAAATCATAATCACGAATATTTTGGTCAATATTGAAATAACAATTATTTAACACGATTATTGGTGGGTGATATGATCAGTCTTATTTTATGATATGAGTAATTTTAACCCTCTGGGGCCTGATTTGTTTTCTGGGCCCTGGAGGTGTTTTGACATGCCCTGACATTTGTCCTTATTTCTGTTACTTATAACATTTTCATGGCTAATGTCTGATTATGCTGTATTCAGCACAAACTCTGCTACAATAATATGTGAGCAGCATGTATGTAAAAGTGTGTAGTTTTGAGAAAATTACGTTTATGCATGGTTTGTCAAAACAAAAAATGTAAGACCCTGAAATAAGGCCATAAAACCCATATCGAATATTGGTTCACAAGACTTTTGAAAAATGTTTCTTGTAGACTAGAATTTTTGCTTCAAAGCGATGTGAAAATCATCCTGCCTAAACATTCCCATGAAACAATATATTGATTTAAAATCTGTAATACATGTTTTGTGTATGTGAGGCTTGTGTGGGGAGGGTGTGAATCATCATGAATATTAATGTGTTTCTCTCCTGGGAAGACAAAGACCCTCCCTTAATTGCCCTATCAGCTGAATGGGAGGAGATTAAAAGAATAGCTTTTTGGTTGTATTTTTTTGTGACAACACAATCCAAATATACATAACGAAGGACAAAAAGGCACATTATTGAGCACACTGATCTCAAAAGAGAGACTTGAACAGTCACACACCTTTTTTAATGATTTGTTTCTTATTTCTCCTCTGTTTAGGTTGGCACACTGTAAGCTCACCAATCAGTGCTGTGAAATTGTGTCTTCAGTTCTACAGTCATTAAACTCCTCCCTGATAGAGCTGGACCTGAGTAACAATGACCTGCATGATTCAGGAGTGAAGCTGCTCTGTGCTGGACTGAAGAGTCAATTCAACATACTGAGGTACTTGAGGGTCTGTGAAAAATAACCATACAAGGACATATCGTGGCAAACTTATTCTGAAATGCTTTATTTTTTTCACACCAATCTATATTTCAAATGTCATTATGCATATGTGATTAAATGCCTTTCTGTGTGGAGTTTGCATTTTCTCTCTGTGTTGGTGTGGGTTTCCTCCTTGCACTCCGGGTTGTCCCCACAATCCAATAAGTGAATTGGAGACAGTAAATTGTCCATAGGTGTGAATATATGTGTCTGTGTGTGAGCCCTGTTGTGGACTGACCATCTGTCCAGGGTGTCCCTTGTCTGTGGCCTGAGACGGTCCCCCCATCCAACCTCACAGAGCATGAGAGGACCTGCAAAGACGAATGGAAGAAAATACACAAATCCAGATGTGCAAATCTTGTGGCATCATACCCAAAAAGACTTTAATCTTTAATCTACACCACATTAGTTGCTTTAAATAAATACTGAGTTAAGGCTTTGTGTACTTAAGCAAAGTAAATTTTTCAGTATCACAAATCTGTTTATTTTATTTTATTTTGTATTTTTTTTGGCTTTGTCATTATATAGTGTAGATTGATGTCGAAAAAAAATAACATAAAACACTACAGGCAGCATAAGGTTGCAACATGAAAAATAAATAAATAAATAAATAAGGGGCGTGAATATTTTTCCAAATTGGCTGCAATGTCTATATAATCTATTTAGGCTTACGATGCTTTAAGTTAAATTGTGTTACTTTAGCTAATTTTAATTAATTAAACTGAACAAGAGGCAAAACAGATTTTTTTGAGTGTATGTTTGTTGAATGATGTCAATTTTGATTTTCACTTTGATGCAACATGAGTATAATAACCCCAAATCAAAATTTCTCATCGAAGGAAAATCTGCCAATTACAAGGAGCAAGCAAACACAAACCTTTTCTCCTCCTTTGTTATTCAGAGCAGATTTTCTGTAGCAGAAACGAGTCATGACTATACTGCCCTCTATAGGTCTGGTGCAGTCATAGTGCGCATGTGTCGAATGTGTCCATCCTGAGCTTTATTGGATATTGTATATTGGGTCAATGTAACTCAGTTAAGTTAAAACAGCATTCCCTTGTTTTATGTTAAATAAACCTGATTGAATTAGGTTACAACAACAAAATGAGAAATTATAGGTTGAATCAGTTAGAAATACCTCCTTAAAGCAACAACTGCACATTCACTTTTTTTATAGTGCATGTTTATGTGAAAAAAAGCATGTTTTCTAATGTAAAAATAAATAACTTGCTCATCATAAATTATATCCTCGGATGTTTTGAAGTCCCTCAAAATGAAACCGAAACCACAGTTTCGTTCTTTTTCTGAGGTAGATTCTTCCAGGATTATTTCTCACCGCATCCCAAATTTCCGAGTTACTGTAGACATGTGAATCTAATGTTGCTGAAACCCTGTTACTACCAACTGACATATTTGCACAGGTTCACTGCTTATGTATTTTTTTGTATGTGTGAAAGAGAACAAAAAAAAAAAAAAAAAGTAGTGATCTCTGAAATTGTTATTGATTTAAATAAATAGATTTTTTTGGAGAGAATGATTTCCCTAGAAGTATATCGGGGCCTTTACATTCATGTTCTTTGCAGACCCTTTCTCAAAAACATGAGACAATGCATACAGTGCCCTAAAACACCAGTCTGTATTAATAATATTGTTTTTGTAATGATTTGTTTCTTAATTCTCCCCCCTATTTAGGTTGGCACACTGTAAGCTCACTGGTCAGTGCTGTGAAATTGTGTCTTCAGTTCTGCAGTCATCAAACTCCTCCCTGAGAGAGCTGGACCTGAGTAACAATGACCTGCAGGATTCAGGAGTGAAGCTGCTCTGTGCTGGACTGAATAGTCCAAACTGTCAACTCAACATACTGAGGTACTTGAGGGTCTGTGAAAAATAACCACACAAGGACATATCGTGGCAAACTTATTCTGAAAAGCTTTATTTTTTCACATCAATCTATACTCCAAATGCCATTATGCATATGTAATTAAATGCCTTTCTGTGTGGAGTTTGCATTTTCTCTCTGTGTTGGTGTGGGTTTCCTCCTTGCACTCCGGTTTTCCCCACAATCCAATAAGTAAATTGGAGACAGTAAATTGTCCATAGGTGTGAATATATGTGTCTGTGTGTGAGCCCTGTGGTGGACTAACCATCTGTCCAGGGTGTCCCTTGTCTGTGGCCTGAGACGGCCCCCCCCCCCCCAAAAAAAAACAATTTAAATCAATAATTAAATAACTTGTTTTAAATCAAATCGTTCGGGTGCCAGACAGGAGTAGGCTAGTTAAAATAAACCCAGGATAGCAAGTAAACCACCTGTTACATACAACAAAACATAATGTTCATTCTGACTTTTTCTTTCTTTCAACACAACATTGGACAGAAATGAAAGTAAACTTTTTACAGTGTCGAATGATGTATTGCTGTATAACCGTATTACCATAAATTACATAAATTTGTCTTTTAATTCGTTTGCTGCTATGTGAAAAAATCCACCAAAAGGTGCCGGTATGTCTGTCAACCCTAGAGGGTTCATTCTTTTAGATTTTATGGGTAAAAATAGAGTTTTTTTATTTTGACATTATAACTTACAATTAGATCCTTAAGATAATTTGTGGCTGAGTTTTGCACATTTTACAACTCTGTTATTTCATTAAAATCAATCAGAGGCCACCAGTAGATGAAGAACACTAACATGGACACTTACTGTTGTTATAGATTATCTGGCTGTATGGTGACAGAGGAAGGTTGTGCTGCTCTGGCTTCAGCTCTGAGTTCAAACCCTTCACACCTGAGAGAGCTGGATCTGAGCTACAATCACCCAGGAGAATCAGGACTGAAGCTGCTCTCTGATACTCTCAACCATCTGGACAAACTCAAGTATGTTAAGTAATATAACAACAATCCTGTCTAGTTTGATTGGTTTTATTTTTTTAAAGAATTAGTTTACCAACATTTTTTAATTCTGTCATTATTTACTCACCCTCATATCGTTCCAAACCTGTAAGACTTTCATTCATTTTTAGAACAGAATTGAAGACATTTTTAATAAAATCTGAGATATTTCTGTCCCTCCATTGACAGTGCTACCACTTCAACGCTTCAACAAGTTCATAAAGAGATTGTGAAAACTGATCTATTTGAATTTAGTTTAATCCAAATTTTCTGAAGAGACATGATCACTTTATATGATGAACAGATTTAATTGACACTTTTATTCACATATAAAATTCATCAACGCACACATCAGTTATGTTAAACGGAAGCTTAGACATGCTTGCTTGATGTGTGAGAGTTATTCTCATGTTACGCACACTGTTAACCCTTGCTGTAAAAAAGGCCAAATTCTGACAATTTCATACCATTTTCCATTAAAACAGTAATATACCGTAGAAAACAAAAATAGCCTACAGGAATATACTGTGAATTAACAGTGCTCAAAATCGACACTCAGAGGCTGTTTTCCCAATCACACCCTATACCCTCAATCACTTCCCTACATTATTTCACTAATATAGTCCACTTGACAGAGTGAATCAAAAGTGAGTGAATTCAGACACTAATGAACACCTGATAAGCAGAATCACTGAAGGACAGAGAAACAAGAACAGAAAAAAGAGAAACACAAGAACTACAACTGACTTCCAGCCACAGAGTGTGAAAACCGTTTACAAACCAGTTTACGATTATATATTTTAGACATGTACAAAAGTTCTTGTTGAGAATTAACAGATATTTAGTTATTGAAGTTTTATTGAAGGATATATGTTTGTAGTCACCATGATGTAGATCAGTATTTGCTGGACATCTGATTCAATGTTCTCTTTCTGTGTATAAGCTTTCAATTTATGAGTATTTAAGGCGAGACACGGCCTTGATTACTGGTCAATTTTGAGATTTTTGGATATTTGTCTTCAATAACATGTCTTCTTTCAGACTTGTGGTGAAAAAAGTCCGAAATACACATTTAGGTCTTTATTTTATTACACTTTGTCTGTTTGAGTCTGTAGATTTCTCATAAATTCAACAAAAGTTTGCGTTCTTAACATGCTGCTCCGCGATCTCTGCCGGCACCCTGTCATCACATGCACCGTTAGGAAGCTCTCTCTCTTCTGTACAATCCTGTCAGATCCAAATATGGTCATTTCCTTTTTATCAGCAACCAATCATGAAAGTAAAAGGGCTGAATGCGCAATCTCATTGGCTGATGATAAATCTTTAAAACCCGTTTTCTCAAAATGACTTTTCTCTCATACTCCAAGTCTGAAATCTCCACTTCAGTAGCACCTATATACACCAAACTTTCCAGTCTTGTACCTAGTTATATTATGAAGACATTTACAGAGGGATTTGTAAATATATTATTCCTAGCCTGATTTATATAACATTTTATTCCAAAAAAACATGGCGAAAATCATTTAAGGCTATTGACAGTATTTTCTGATTTACAGGATAACAAAGTATAGATATCCATAAATCCCTCTGTAATTTTTTCCCATCTAATATGTGAACACAATGAAAACATAATTTTTAACCTGGCTTTATCCAATACTCAGATATTGCCTAATTTGCATATTTCAACATTAAATTACAGAAAACTTGTAATATTTTTTTTTTTCTCATCTTAATGTAGGTAATCAACTGGGAAAGTTTCATGGTGATATCTGCTAGTTAAAAATGTTACCCTATTCACCTGTAGTGTCTCGCCTTAATATTTATTAAACAAATATCTGTACATTTACAACATGAAATCCAGCAATGTTTCTGTAAACATTTATTATGAAGGATATTGAAATAATAGAGTGCATTAAAACATTTCAAACTCCTCCTTGACTTAGACACAGACATCAACATCAATAATCAGCACATGAATCTCAACAATGGTGACAATCAAATGTTTCATGTCGCAATGCATGCTGGGTTCCAGGATTGTATAAAACTCCCAGCATGCACTACAGTATGAATATATATTTTTTTTTTTATATTGCCACCATTGTTGAGAGACGTGCTGATTTTTGATTTCTTTGTGTTTGTGTTAAAAAAAATTGTCATTGTAACTTATTGCTGTAGTTTCTGCAGCACGTTTGAGCTTCCGCAAGAACCAGTGAGGTTCATTTTTGTGTTTTACGCAGTACTTTTGAGCTTCGACAAGAACCAGTGAGGTTCAAGAATATATGAAATAAGCAATATATCTGAGGTTATAGAATAAAAATATTATTTTTAATGAAGTTGCACACCTTGTACATAAAGACACTGTTGACATCTAAGTTTAGAATGAAGATGGAGAATAAATTGAAAGTGAGTGTGGAGAAACTGAGATAGCAAATAGCACAACAATAAAACCACAAATATCTAACTTTTATCTATAGGCCATCTGTAATTGAGACATTTATTCAAGAAATTCATTACAAACAAAGACATATAATACAGATAAATGTCATGCCGGAGTGGGATTTGAGCGAAGGTAGTTTTACCGGTGTGAGTGAGTGGTACATGAGTGGATCATGAGTGGATCGTTCGCTTGGGCCGTGAGTGATTGAGCGAGCGCACTGGCATAGAGTGGAATATTGAGCGGAGCGTCACACCTCTTCACTCACATGCTGTAGTTTTTTGTGGGAAATTTTAAAAGAATCACTGTTTTACGGCTGATCAAATGCATTGACCAGTGATCATTTTAATGGGCCATAACTGGGTATTAATTGCTATGGATATTAATATCCTAAGTATAGTGAACTATTTAAAGCAGTGGTTCTCAAACCTGTCCCGGAGTGCCACCAGCCCTGCATATGTTGTATGTCTATATCTGACACACCCATTTCAGGTCTTGCAGTCTGTACTAATGAGCTTATGAGTTGAATCAGGTGTGATAGATAAGGGAGACATGCAAAATGTCTCAAAATACTAAAATAGTGGTACTCCAGGACAGGTTTGAGAACCACTGCAGGGCTCCAGACTGCGACCAAAATGGTCGACGTATACGAGAATGTGCGAGTTAAAATTTGACGTGGTCACATTTGTGTGAGTGTATACATGGTCACGCACTTAATCGGTGTCTGCCTACCTGCACTTTCATTAGAAATGTATCTAATCTGTCAAGTATTATCAACTAGGCAAAATCGGCTAATGATTGCATTCACACCGGGAGCAGGAACGCCGCCTGAGCAGCAGTGAAGTAGTCCAGTGAAGCGCAGAGGCTCTTTTTTCTGCGCTGCTTTTGATGGACAAAATACATTTTGTAACGTCTGAAGAACGACAGACAAGGGAGGCTTCGTTCCTGAACTTTTAATCGGAACACAAGAACAACTTTCTCTCTACCCGGCCTTTTCCGAACTCATCGCATTAACCCTATAACTGCTGGTGCAAAATAAAACGGCAATTTCACAACAATAGTAACTGTAACTAGTGATGTATGTCTCGAGACCGGTCTCGGTCTCGAGACATGGCCTCGAAAACTTATTTAGTTTCATATTTGTTTAAATAATGTTTTATTTTTTATTTCATCTGTTGATTATATGAAAAGTGAACAGCATGAGATAGGATCATAAGATGTGCAATATATCGGGAGACATAATTTTGACCACTTCATTAAGTTTTGTTTTGTTTTGTATAAAACCTTTCTTTAAAGTGAACTTCATTTGGTATAAATTGTATCTTAATTTTAATCAATGTTTCATCAACCAATTGCCTGGATTTAATAAATGAGAAGCAAATATAGCAGACAGTATAATCAGGACATGGAGGCGCCGGCGAGATCACTTGCATTGCTCGTGAACTGGAGCTCGTCTCATAAATGAACCGAAACTCAGAAATATATCTATAGAAAGCTTGAAATATTTATTTTTAAACAAAACAATTCAAAACGAAAAGAAATAGACAACCCTCTAATGTAATCCGTATGAAATGTGCATTTCTCTCTATAGGCACGTTCACTTCTGCGAAGATGGCGAGTCAGCATCGTCAACATCTTTGCAGCCGAGACTGACACAGAAAACACTAGTTTATTAAGGCGAGACACGGCAGGCAAAAACATCGTTTTTTTTTTACTGGTCAATTTTGAGATTTTTGGATATTTGTCTTCAATAACATGTCTTCTTTCAGACTTGTGGTGAAAAAAAAGTCAGAAATACACATTTAGGTCTTTATTTTACTACACTTTGTCTGTTTGAGTCTGTAGATTTCTCATAAATTCAACAAAAGTTTGCGTTCTTAATCAAAATGCTGCTCCGCGATCTCTGCCGGCACCCTGTCATCACAAGCACCGTTAGGAAGCTTTCTCTCTTCTGTACAATCCTGTCAGATCCAAATATGGTCATTTCCTTTTTATCAGCAACCAATCGTGAAAGTAAAAGGGCTGAATGCGCAATTTCATTGGCTGATGATAAATATTTAAAGCCTGTTTTCTCAAAATGACCTTTCTCTCATTCTCCAAGTCCGAAATCTCCACTTCAGTAGCACTGATATACACCAAACTTTCCAGTCTTGTACCCAGTTATATTATGAAGACATTTACAGAGGGATTTATAAATATATTATTCCTAGCCTGATTTATATAACATTTTAGTCCAAAAAACAAGGCGAAAAACATTTTTTTTAGGCTATTGACAGTATATTCTGATTTACAGGATAAAAAAGTAGATATCCATAAATCCCTCTGTAATTTTTTTCCCATCTAATATGTGAACACAATGAAAAAATAAATTTTAACCTGGCTTTATCCAATACTCAGATTTCGTTTTTTAAAATATATGCAAATTAGTGCATATTTAATTAGATATTGCCTAATTTGCATATTTAAACATTAAATTACAGAAAACTTGTAACACATTTTTTTCTCATCTTAATGTAGGTAATCAACTGGGAAAGATTCATGGTGATATCTGCTAGTTAAAAAAATTACCCTATTCACCTGTAGTGTCTCGCCTTAATAAACAATTAAAATGTCTCTATAGGCTATTTGACACATTCATAATTATTACTTTAGCCGGTTCTTTGTGGCAAGCTTTATGTGTCCGCTAACTAATCGAATATTGTGATTCATCCCTATTTTGTACCAGGCCTATGGTTGTTCATATTGTTGAATAAGGTTCTTGGTGAAAAAAATAAAATAAAGAAGCTACTGAGCCTAATATTATTGTATACAGCAAAAGGTTTATGCGCATGCTCTAAGTCTTCTTCTCCGTTTTTAGTGTAGGCCTATCTCTGTGGCAGAATTACAGCGCCACATACTGGTCTGGCATGCATACTACATCGTTTTCAGTGGTTTCGTGTGTACGCAGATATTTCTTGAGACGACGCCATGTTTACGGAATTGTTTTTAGAACGAGAAAAAAAAAAAACATCGGATATGTGTGGATGTGGCCTCTCTCTTTCAGAATTCAGATCTGAGCTATAGGCTATATAAACGAAAAGTATTTTGTGACTATATATCTGTTATCTTCTAGTTCATGCTGGCAAATAATCATGACCACCCGACATGAATTATATAAATAATTTAATAGCACGGCCATTCAAAACCAGTCTCTACCATGTGCATAAATCGATCTCCGAAAATCATTTTGGGCAGAATTAATGTAAACACATATCTAATAGTGGTCCACCGATACTGTTTTTTTTAATGCCGATGCCGATATCTTAGAGAGCAAGGTGGCCGATGGCCGATATAAAGCCAATATTTGTATATATAAGTCAAGTCAAGTTTATTTGTATAGCGCTTTTCACAATACAGATTGTATCAAAGCAGCTTCACAGTATTAAATTAAAATAATACAACAAAGTTTGTTTCAAGAGGAATTTATTGATTGATAAAATTAAATTAAATATCCCCAAAATATCCCCAACTGAGCAAGCCAAAGGCAACAGTGGCAAGGAACCGAAAAACTCCATCAAGTGACCTAATGGTGTCCTAAAACTCCATCAGGTGACCTAATGGTGTCCTAAAACTCCATCAGGTGACCTAATGGAGAAAAAAAACCTTGGGAGAACCCAGGCTCAGTCGGGGGCCAGTTCTCCTCTGGCATTTATGAGCTAGAGGCCGGATTGTAGTTTGAACTGTAGGATTATATGAATGCCTGGCTGAAGAGATGCGACTTTAATCTAGTTTTGAACTGGGAGAGCGAGTCTGAGCAACAAACAGTATCAGGAAGACTTCCAGAGTTTTGGAGCCAAATGTGAAAATGCTCTCCCTCCTTTGGTGGTTCTGGATATCCTAGGTATGACCAAAAGCCTTGAATTTAGTGATCTTAAAGAACGCGATGGATTATAGGGTGATAGAAGATCCGTTAAATAGACTGGAGCTAAGCCGTTTAGGGCTTTATAAGTCAGTAGCAATACCTTATAATTGATACGGAACTTTATAGGTAACCAATGCAGTGATGATAAAATCGGTGTTAAATGATCATATTTTCTTGATCTCGTAAGAACTCTAGCGGCGGCATTTTGGACTAATTGTAGCTTGTTTATTGAGGATGCAGGACAACCAGCTAATAAAGCATTACAGTAATCTAGTCTCGAGGTCATGAATGCATGAACTAACTTTTCTGCATCAGAAACTGATAGCATATTACGTAGTTTAGCAATGTTTCTAAGGTGGAAAAAGGCTGTTTTTGTAACATATGAAATATGATTTTCAAAAGACAGGTTGCAATCGAGTATAACACCCAGGTCTTTTACTGTAGAGGATAAAGTAACATATACTTTATATTTATTTCAATCAATATTTAATAAATTAGAAATAAATGAGAAAACAAATCCTTAAAATAAACATGCTTATACTTTAGATGGCAACTTCTTGAATCTGCAATCCTATTACAGTATTCTTCACAAATAAAGTAATTGTTTAAAAATAGACACTGTAACAGGGCACTCAGGTAATCTGGTAATTTCGTGCGCACTGGTAATCATATTTTTACAAATAAGACAAGGTTGTAGTGAATGTGACAAACATAATTCACCTTTGTTGTTAAGCGTAGGTCAATACTCTGTTGATTATAAATGCAGTACTTTGTTCTTGCCGTGTTTCTTCATGACTGTTCAGGGATCGCGATCACGTGATGGCGTGGGGCGCTTGTCAGCGTCATTGGTTCTCTGGGTTTACCTTCTGAAATAAATGACACATGCATTCGTGTGCTCAACTTGAGAAGTTGTCTCTTGCAAATTACTGCAATTTCCACACGGTAACGCTAATTTTAGCCTACATACAGCACACAGTGAAAACTATATTACACAGTGGGCAACTGGATATAGCACAGCATATATTTTAAAATCAAGGATTTAAAGTTTTCCGATCGCGTCTCCTGTGAAGCTGATCTTCTGTTCGCATTCTCACTTCGCACGAATTTTAGCCTGATTGTTTGCCTTTTCTCTTACAAATAATATAAAAGCAACGCTTTACTTTTTCGCATAGCATTTACTTTGTTTACCAGTTCTGTCTAACAAAGTATAGCTATGACTGACAGAGATCGTAAACTAATGAAGACGGAGAATGTGAGTGAGCGCTGTGTGATCAGGCGCTGCTGTTCTCTTCTCAGACGCTGGTGTTCTCAGCGCCGCCCGTCAAAATAAAAGTCTGGAGCGGCGTCAAAATAAAAGTCCTGCTTCCAACACATCGGCCAATCAGAAAAACTTAGCGGCCGATGCCGATATTTAAAAATGCCAAATATCGGGCGATATATCGGTCGACCACTAATATTGAATACCAGTCCTGTCTAAAGTTAATGTAAATCTAAATCTAAAGTTAAGGTGGAGCAAAAAATAGGATATGGGCAAAAAAAAATTGGATATAGTCAAAGGATCGGATCTGTGCTATGGAGGTTTTTTCCTAACAAAATTCATATGAAAATTCAAATGCTTAATATCAAAACGCTCAAATTATTAAATAAATCAAACTCTCAATATGGCTGTCAGGACACTGAACACAGGGATATAAGGATCCAGACACACTTTATTTTGTAGCACAGGGAAATGGCAGATGAGATATATGGCAGAGAAATGACTGTCTTGATTCTTTCTCACGATGCAGAAGGAGAACGGAGATGCACACACCTCAGTAGTGGCGATAAAGGTCAATATAGCACATAGACTTCCTCAGGAACAGCAGTGTCGAAACTGGAACACACTCTGGAGAATAGCAGAGAGCAGGTAAAGGAGTCGTTCCTTGTTTAAGGCCAGACATTTGACTGAGGCTGAGGTGTGTGCTTATGTAGTGTGCTGATAAGGGTGTAATTGAAGACAGGTGCTAGTAATTAGTAGTCTGGTGACAGAGATCGCTGTGTGGTGGAAGTGAGAGAGCCTGGCTGATCTGTGACAATGGCTGCTTAAATGATAAATCAAATGCATTTATTTCCTCATTCAGGAAAGCATGAACTATCAAAAATCAAATTAATATTCATTTGTTGACTATTTGATTGTTAATTTTCATTATCAACCTAGTAGGCTATAAACCTGTCATAATAAAATATATATAATTCAATGCTCAAATCATAATTCAAATGCTCAAGTGGACATTGCAAATGATAAATCAAATGCTTTTTATTTTTTTATAGGACATATTCTGAATAAAGACCAGGGTCACAGATTTGGGATTTTTTTAGAAACGTGGAAAAAAAACTACTCTCGCATGTTTAAGTAGCCACATAACAAATGTGTTTTAACGCGAACATGAAACAGACCAAACCTCAACTTTTTGGGATGTTTTATTTAGGTGTTAAAAAAACGTAACCTGCACGTTGGAATAATACGTTTTAAAAATACTGACTTTATTATGTTGTATATTAGTTCTTGACAATTTTACAATGCGATAACACCGTTAACTTAAACATTTTGTAGCCAAATTGTCTGGTGAGTGAAAAGTTCATTTTCGAACCCTGAAGACGAGACATTATGAAACTGTTCCCAGTGTTCAAACCGCTGCACCACATGACAGTCTGATAAGACACTATGCAAATATGAAAGATTTGTCTAGTTTTTACCATTACGCATTTTTGAGTTGTAATCTTTTGGGCAAGACTAAATACAATGACTGACAATACAATTACAAAACAAGCTTTAAAATTGTATTTAGAAAGGAACAAATGGAAAAACACAGTTTTGTTACAGCATTAAAAAAAATAAAAAAAAATAACTAGGCAATAGTTTTAAAGCAGGACCATTAAGAGGGGGAATCTGCAGAGGCGATGAGAGGAGAGGAGTGTGAAGATGAATAGTTCCAGGTTCATACACAGAAGAGTGAGAAAACAAAGTACGAGACATCGTGATTCACACAAGGGGAAAACCACAAAGATAACACCAGAGGTTGTTTGATCACACAACAGAGAGTTAAAACAGGCCTTCCTCTTCTTAAAGACCTCTGAGCAACAGGGCTGAAATCTCTTAAACTCCACAGAGATTCAGACTTGAATGGAGGCCTGGTACTAGAGCACTAATGCAGTGTGGAATGAACACACACACACACACACACACACACACACACACACACACACACACACACATACACACACTCACTCACTCTTCACTTCACTCTTCACTCATGTTCCTATCTGCATATTGCTGTTGTTGTTGTACTAAAAATTAGTTTCTTATTCTAAAGTTAATCATTTACATTTGGATTATTGAAATAAATAATAAGTAAATAAAGTATTTTCTTTTAGTGGCAACTTATGTGGCATTATTGCAATAAGAAGACACTTCAAAAGACCAAAAAAAAGAACAATATTAAAGCTGCAAGCAGCATTTAGCGGGGTTCAAGCTGTTAAGGCCTTTAAGGCCTTTAAGAACAAAAGCATCAAAAGTGATTAAGTTTTATTTAGCAAGCATTTAACCACTGACATATATGATGGAAAAGACCATTTACAGCCAATACAGGCCATTTAACATAGGAAATATATGGTTTTCAAAGCTTTTTGACAGTTATAGCACCTTTTTGCCTGAGTCTTCTTACAGTCTTGCCTGATCTCCACCACTTTTATTAGTAGTACTCAAAGTGTGCCCATATATATGTGTCAAATTTGTTGTAAATATGTTATTTTGATAAGGAGTTTAGACAATTATATTCAGTGGCGTAACAAGGCAACACCGGGCCCTTAAGTAGGATTATCAAGGCGGGCCCCTTGATGACGCAATTGATGACATTGATGACGCAATGTCCGCGAGTAGGCTACCATGAATAGGGCAGGATATGATCATACACAGCATATAAGAGATGAGATGACTAACAAAATCAGGAGGAGCCTACGCTCACCAAAAAACAAACAAACAAAAAAACACTGGTGACAGCGCACCATAACACATTGTTAGGCCTAGGTCCAAATACATAAAAAAGATGCTCTCTTACATTATAGCGGGATTTTCCGGGCTTTCCTATGTGCAACTGCAAAGTTGGCGATTAGATCAGGATTGTGCGCACGGGCATTCTCAATTGACCATTTGCAGGGAGTTTGATTGACAGGCGATCTGACTAATCATAATCCGCCATTTTGTCCCACAAAGCAGTCAGGAGAGTTAGTAGATTAACATTGGAGGATTTAAATTTGAAAAACAAAGTGTACTGACGTCTTAGCACTTTAAAACAACATTCCTTTTATGTTCATTCATGTTTATTTTAATGCTATAAATTAACTAGAAGGAAGAGATGATTGGTTCACGAGCAGCTTTAACTGAGCCTCGAGTCTACAGCGATCTGTCAGATCTGGATATTTTGGGGATATTTAATTTAATTTTATCAATCAATAAATTCCTCTTGAAACAAACTTTGTTGTATTATTTTAATTTAATACTGTGAAGGTGCTTTGATACAATCTGTATTGTGAAAAGCGCTATACAAATAAACTTGACTTGACTTGACACATTAAAGAGTCACAAGACAGTATTTATTGTTTAAATGTCTGTAAAAAGTGACTACATTTGAAAGGTGAGACTTTTGCCGCTTTTCCATTACCAGTACCAGCTCGACTCGACTCGACTCGCTTTTCGCTCCGTTTTCCATTGCAGATAGTACCTCCACAATAGTACCTCGTCGTCATAGCGACGCCGCAGGAAACTGCTGTGACTTAATCTTCTACGCGAGATACATCCGCTGCCACACACACAGGACAAAGGAGGAAATCGAGTGTATGCTGTTTTTGGATGTTTTTGTTTTTGCTGTTTTTTATTCAGGATACTCCGTCTGGCGCGTGCAATGATGACGCAGTGAATAGTGACGATTCTCTCTGACCAGTCAGCAGTCTGCCGTGTTTTCACGTCACATTTTAGTATCGCCTCAGCTCGCCCCAGCTCACTTAGAACCTCGCCGGAGGTGGTACGAAAAAAAGTACCTGGAAGCAGGTACAGGTACAACTT
Organism: Leuciscus idus; assembly: GCA_021554675.1. NCBI lineage: Eukaryota > Metazoa > Chordata > Actinopteri > Cypriniformes > Leuciscidae > Leuciscus > Leuciscus idus. Next base: position 6,128,626 of record CM038621.1, on the reverse strand, counting down.
TTACACAGTGGAAAAAGTACACTGTGTTACACTGTGTAGTGGAAAAGCGCCATTTGTTTCATATCAAAAGTACTTGTCTGTCAGCGCGCAGTCTTCTCTCTGATCTGCAATGTATTTTTCACTGCGTGAGAACTTGGTGTGGTGTGAGAGTGGCGTCGCTTGTCAGACAATAGCAACAGTAACTAAAGTGGGCGGGTCTTTGCGAATGGTCATTGACAGTATGGACGGGGATTCGCCAGTCCCAATTCAAAACAAATTCCATCACAATCCATCATTGTTCGTTTCAAACATGTGAGAGCATCAAAATGATCCATGGGTGAAATTGATTGGATTTAATTAATTTTTTTGTCAGTTCCTATCATAATTTTAACATTTTGGCGTTATTGTTTAGCTATTTACCTATGTTTTCAAATTTTCGTTGTTTTTTTGTTGTTGTCTCGATCGGACTAACGGCTTTGAAGATAAACACAATTTTTTAAAGCTCTAAATGACACTTACAAAAACCATAAGGCGAAACCTGGCATGTTTGGTATTGTTGGACTCGGCAAGGATTCAGGAGTCTTAGGAGGTCACTCCTGTGAAAAAACACTGGCATTGTGTCAATGACGTATACTGAGTTTTTTGAGATACACCAATGTTCTCATAGACTATCATGGCACCCTGGACAAAGACACTGCGTGCCAATTTTCAGTAGACTAACAGTTGGGTGCACTTATAGCTATTTTCATTTTCATAGCTATTTTCAATTTTTTCACTGTTATAGCGCCAACAATTGGCCAATTGTCACAATTTTTTTCATGTCAACTCAGATTGAGCTTATGAACATGTGTCCCAAGTTTAGCGAAAATATCTCTTTCCACTCACAAGTTATAACCATTTTATAGTGCCACCAAGTGGACAATTGTCATGATTTTTTTTCACATGACCTCAGAATGAGCTCATGAACATGTGTCCCAAGTTTTGTGAAAATATCTCTTTCCGTTCACAAGTTATAACCGTTTTATAGTGCCACCAAGTGGCCAATTGTTGCGATTTTTTTCAAGTGATCTCAGATTGAGCTCAGGAAGATGTACCCCAAGTTTAGCAAAAAAATATCTTTCCGTTCACAATTTATAACCGTTTTAGTAAAAGTGGCCCTGGTGCCATCAAATATTTTGGTTCCCCTTATCGACCGTTAATTGAAATTTTGAATTATTTGGATGATTACTGATTGTCAGACTCCAGAGAATATTCCTGCAGTGGTTTGGTTCCGATCGGGCCAAAAACCTAGGAGAAGTTCGCAAAAATAGGTTTTTCAAAAAAATGCAATTTACTCGAAATTGGCGCCTGAAGGGCGAGCAAATCGGAGATAGCCATTTTGTCCGCCTTGAGCCAAGGATTCCAACGATATAAGACACTTGATCCTGGGACAAACGGTCTAAGAGTTATGAGCGATTTAGTACTTTTGGTTGCTGTAGCGCCACCTATGGGCCAATTGGGGTCATACTCTGATAGGTTGTCCCCAAATTGAGGCCTACCATCTGGCCAGGTCTCACGTCTCTAGGCCTTACGGTTTGTCCTGCACGATGCGTTTTACGAATCCTTACAATTACAATAGGGTTTCAGCATTTCATGCTTGAACCCCTAATAAGAATGAAGGCTTTTTGCCAGTTATAGCGCCACCTATGGTCCGATCTCCATGAAACTCTGCATGCTTCCTCACCATGTTCTGACACATATGCTCATCAATTTTTGTGAAGTTCTGAGTTTTCATTTGGGATTTATAGGCTTTTTTGTGTATTTTGCCACGCCCCTTTTCTAAATGACCCTGTTACAGCCACCCAAATGCAAAAGTTCAACTTTTTTTCGATAATTATTGATCTAGAGAGTCCAGAGAATTGTCCTAGACTGGTTTGGTTCCGATCGGGCCAAAAACCAGGGACTAGTTCGCAAAAGTAGGTTTTGGACAAAATCCGACATAGCGGAAAATTTTCCCTGCCTACATCCAAATCGGAGATAGCCATTTTGTCCGCCTTGAGCCAAGGATTCCAACGATATAAGACACTTGATCCTGGGACAAACGGTCTAAGAGTTATGAGCGATTTAGTACTTTTGGTTGCTGTAGCGCCACCTATGGGCCAATTGGGGTCATACTCTGATAGGTTGTCCCCAAATTGAGGCCTACCATCTGGCCAGGTCTCACGTCTCTAGGCCTTACGGTTTGTCCTGCACGATGCGTTTTACGAATCCTTACAATTACAATAGGGTTTCAGCATTTCATGCTTGAACCCCTAATTAATAACAAAAGCTGTTATAAGAGCAGTTAGTCACATCCAGAAAAATGAATGGATCTCTATAGGGACTCTGCTGGAAGTATATGGCAATTACACTTTCTGGCTAAAACTATATTATCTAGGCTACAAAATTACTTCAAATCTCCTAAAACACAGCATTAATGTATAGATGAGAAGTAAACAAAACAATTATATATTTGTATTACAGTATTAAAAAAGTTTTTTTTTTTTTTTTTTTTTTTTTACAATTACTCTACATTTTGTTTAGTGATGTAGACCCCAAAGACCAGCAATGTAAACAGTAAACGAGGGTTAAACGTTGTTTTTTGGGATTCATGCCTTAAAAGCAGTACGACAACTGTTTCTCCACAGCAATGTGCATTCTGGTCCAACCAAGTCTAACAAGGAAACACTGGCAATATGCGAGAGATCTCTTGAGATTCTTTGTGCTACAGTGCAGAGAACTGTGGAGAAGCTTTCCTTGTGTACAATGTCCAGCAGATGCTCACTATTGCAGATGTTGGGGGGATGGTGGTGTGTGTGTGTGTGTGTGTGTGTGTGTGTGTGTGTGTGTGTGTGTGTGTGTGTGTGTGTGTGTGTGTGTGCATTTAACTTTGTGCTTGTAGTGTAGTGTTGCATCATCATTTCTGTGATTTTCATGACAAGTTATCGGTTTTATGGTCTAGTGGGGCATTATGGATCGAAACATCCAGAGTGTGACTTTAACAACATACAGCCAGATATTGCATTTATTTATTCATTCATTCATTCATTCATTCAAACCTTGTTTGGGGTTGTCCTGACGAGCCTTTTTACATTTCCTTGATTGGATAGGGGGGAGGGGGGAGGGGGGAGGGGGGGAGGGGGGGAGGAGGGGGGGGAGGGGGGGAGGAGGGGGGGAGGGGGGGAGGGGGGAGGGGGGGGGGGGGAGGAGTGTGTGTGTGTTTGAGTGAGTGAGTGAGTGAGTGTGTGTCTGTGAGAGAGAGAGAGAGAGAGAGAGAGAGGGTGTGTGTGTGTGTGTGAGAGAGAGAGGGAGTATGTGTGTATGCGAGAGAGAGAGAGACAGAGAGAGAGTGAGGGAGGGAGGGAGTGTGTGTTTGTGTGTGTGTGTGTGTGTGTGTGTGTGTGTGTGTGTGTGTGTGTGTGTGAGAGAGAGAGAGAGAGAGAGAGAGTGAGGGGAGTGTGTGTGTGAGGGAATGAGGGTGTGTGTGAGAGAATGAGTGAGGGAGTGTGTGTGTGTGTGTGTGTGTGTGTGTGAGAGAGAGAGAGTGAGTGAGAGAGAGAGAGAGGGAGTGTGTGTGTGTGTGTGTGTGTGTGTGTGTGAGAGAGAGAGAGTGAGTGAGAGAGAGAGAGAGGGAGTGTGTGTGTGTGTGTGTGCGTGTGAGAGAGAGAGAGACAGAGAGAGAGAGTGAGGGAGGGTGTGTGTGTGTGTGTGTGTGTGTGTGTGTGTGTGTGTGTGTGTGTGTGTGTGTGTGTGTGTGTGTGTGTGTGTGGGAGAGAGAGAGTGAGGGAGGGAGTGTGTGTTTGAGTGAGTGTGTGTCTGTGAGAGAGAGAGTGAGTGAGGGAGTGTGTGTGTGTGTGTGAGAGAGAGAGAGAGAGAGAGAGAGAGAGAGAGAGAGAGGAGAGAGAGAGAGAGAGAGAGGGAGTGTGTGTGAGAGAGAGAGGGAGGGAGTGTGTGTGTGAGAGAGGGAGTGTGTGTGTGTGTGCGAGAGGGAGGGAGTGTGTGTGTGAGAGAGGGAGTGTGTGTGTGTGCGAGAGAGAGAGAGAGAGAGAGAGAGAGAGAGAGAGAAAACTAAAGTCAGAATCAAATGTACAAAGTTTTTTTTTTCTTGTTTATATAAATTGAATTAAATTAATTATTTGTTCATTGCTTATGTACAAGTCATGCCAATAAAGCTCATTTGAATTTGAGAGTGTGTGTGTGTGTGTGTGTGTGTGTGTGTGTGTGTGTGTGTGTGTTTGTATAGCTATCTTTGTGAGGACCTTCGTGAGTTTTTAACCTTTGGAGTGAGGACATTTTTGCAAAGTGAGGACATTTTGGCCGGTCCTCACTTTGTTTTCACTGTAATGGCCTCTGGAGGCTGAAAATAGGCTTCTCTCAAAGTTTCAGAGAGGTCCTCGAAAAGATAGTAAAATGAGAAAAAAGTGTGTGAATTTACCCCGGGCGTTCACACACATTTTGCTCTCTAGCGCCCCCACTGTCTTTTCACGTTTACTCCATTTTGCTCTCTAGCGCCCCCACTGTCTTTTCACGTGTACTGCATTTTCCATATATTTCAATGCATTATATCAGGAAGTTCTTCACATTTGCCACAGATGTTCACAAACTAAAAGATAAACTGAGTAGGTTTTGGGTCAAGGTCAAGATTACTATAACCACATGTTCTTCCCATTCTTGTGAATGTGGTATATCACGGAAGGAATTTATTTAATACAGATGTCCAGTTTCACTCACAAAATACTTTTAGGCCATAAATTAAGAATTGATTTGCTAATTTTGGACACATTTAAAAAAAGTATCTCGTCTAATAGGGTACAGTGATGAAATGCTGACACAAGGTTAAAGGTCAGCTTCAATGCAAAAACATGATTACCCTTTTAAAAATGATTAACTATAATCCACAAAAGACTGTAGCCATAGTTTAGTTAACCATTGCCATTTTTAGATATTATTGTATGTATAATAGTACAAAAACTAAGTTACCTTGGATAGCACAGTAAAACCATGGTTAATTTGCTCTGAAGAATAGACGTGTCTATTATAATTGTGTTTACTATAGTCACGGTTAAAATATTACTGCAGTAAAAGAGTGGTACATTTTAATAGAGGTATAATTTATTAACATGGATTACATATCATTTTCAGTGTTTTATTTAAAACTTTTTACATCCATATGCATTTACTTGCATAACAGGACAGATACACCAATGAAATATTAGTCCTGTAAAATTATTCCTTTTTGATTTTCCTTAAGAGTACAAAAGGACTTGATTTTTAGTGTATTTAGGCCCAGTTTAACAGACAGCTCTAAGACTAAGCCAGGACTAGGCCTTAGTTAAATTAGGATATGTAAGTAGCTTTAATAAAATGGCTCTGATAAGTACATTACTGGTGTGAATCTTGAGAAAAAAAAATGGCACTGACATTTTTAATATTTATCAGTGCAAGTTATTTAAAGTTAGACAGCTCTAACTTGAGTTTTACTTTAAGACTAGCCTTAAACCTTTCTGCCACTTCACTTCCTGTCTACTTACTGTCCTATCATAATACACACAAATCTTTGAAGATAAAGAAAGAAAAAAATCAGATTACCTGGGGCAGTTGTTTTCATGAATTCACCCTTACATCTGATGGAATAGAGTAAAATAATAAGGACAGTCTGAGGACAGTCTCCAAGTCTGGAGCTTCAGTCAAACCCAGAGTAGCTACTCTGTGTAAGCTAGGAGTAGGAAGCAGCAGAGAGCGAGGAGTCAGGTGCTGAGGGATGCAGAAAACCCCCGAGGTGAGACAGCTGTGTAAATACACCTCCTTCTACAGTATCTCTATCAATAAGTCACTCTCAATTCATCACATATTTGCTCAGAATCTCACTTTTTTAATGTTAATAAATAATTAATAATAATAATAATAATAAATAATACATGCAAGGTACTTCATGCTGATGCTTCAGTGAAAGACATGCATGTGTCAGACCACGAGGCACGCAATTCCTTGCATCTGTAAAAGCATACATTTTATATTAAAAATAGTATAAAAATTTAAAGGATATATATATATATATATATTCATACTTTTGTAGAGCACCAAACCCCACTCCTACCCTGAACCTATCAACTTCTCAACAACGTAAAATTATATTAAGGAAAGCTATTAGTGGTTAAGATAAAACATTTTGTGAATATGTTATATGTTATTTCTAAGACATTTTTATAAAAGCTACTTGAATATCATAATTGAAGGTCAAGTCCTGGATTAAGCTAAGCTCTGTCTGTGAAACCAGGGCCTAGTGTGAAAACAAAATGAGTGCAAATAATAAAATATATAAAATAAGGAAAAAGAACATGTGTTAATGCATATTGACAATAGCAAACATAAAATATAAAAAGGTAACACTACGCAAGCATACTCGTTTTGTATGAAGATGCATGTGCATTAATTAATAACATGTCCACATTAAAGCAGTCCATGCAGCGGGCTTAAACATTTAGCTCACAAACACCTAACAGTCCTGACTTCATTTACAATATTTAAAAATTCTGTTTTTAATAACTTACATGCCGTCTGTCGCGCGCGCTCCCGCTGCCAGCGTCTTCCGTTCGCGGTGATCCGTTCAAACCGCATTATTTGAATCATATTCGGTGAATCACTGAATCGTCAACATGAACGAACTAACAAATCTTTCAGTTGTGTTTAATGAACCGATTTAACAGTTTGATTGAAAAGAATCATTTGGTTCACGAATCGAACACCGCTTCTGCGTCTCGGAGCACGTGATGATTATTTCAAAATAATAAGAAACTACATGTGTTTATGAAATTCTTGCAATTAAACCTTGGCGTCAAGCGAAATAAAAGTTTGTACAAATAAAAATTATTTGATAAATTAGAGATACTTCTACTAAAGTACATTAACAAAGTAACAATACTAACTGTTACATTACTGTCCACCCCAGCTAATTTGACAAATATGACGTTATGGATGAGCTTTTATTGTTTAGGCCCCATTTGACCTATTTTTAGTCACTTTTTGTCTGATAAAACTTGCTGGACATTCATTAATCGATGCATACCTGTGAGCTTTTGGCTTTTGTTTGTTTAAAGAGTGTAGATTTGTACACACTCATACAGGCTTTAACACCCCACTGCTGAATCATTAGGCTAACTGAAGAATATAGGCTTCCTTGAAACAAAAACAGGAGTTTGCTAAATTATGTTTGGTGTACAATGTGGATGAAGAAGTGCTGTTGTCTTGGGTTCCTCGAGTATCATATTAAGATAACAAGTCTTTTTGAGCTTTTCTGAAGAATCACAGGCCTCTAGCTCTATTCAGATAGGATTATTTTTTACTAGAGTAGAAGAGTAGTGTAATATCACCTCAAGATGTCTGTAATTTTAATGGCCAACCCAGATAGCACACGTACGTCTGCAAGATGTCTGTTAAAGATGTCTTGATCTGGAAAGCATCTGCTGTGTGCAGACGTCTGTAAGATGTCAGTTTTGCATACATTCTACATCATAAACATCTTAAAGACATCTAATAGACGTCTATTTGACATCTGATAGGAAACGTCCAATAGTTGTATTGCAGATGAGCAAACTACGTCTTGCAGATGTAAATATAGACGTCAAATAGACGTCTCCGAGATGTACCTGTGCTATCAGGGAATTCACATTTGATGAGAAATCTCAGTAAAACTGGGGTAACTCGATTTATGTTGTGCCTTTACATCCATGTCTTGTGACACATACACAGGTCAAATTGAATGATATATAAATTAATTTAATTAAATTCTGATTGGATTCTGTCAGAAAAAAAGGCATCTACGGAAGGCTAAAAGAAATGTTGTGCCTTCAACCTTCTTTTTGATCTGAATTGTATGTGGTAAACACTCGAGGTGTCTACTTTTAAACAGAAACTGACCAAATCTTTTCTGTCAACACAGGATTGTTAGCTGAGGTATTTTCGTTGACCTTTTTACACAAGGTAGAAGTTGGCATAATATGTCCTGATATTGTCTGTAATGATCTCTGACACGGCACTTTTGTACGAGACAAACACCACAGAGAAGCTCTGGTAATAATTTCTGTACTCCATCTCTAAATGTAAAACCTGTCCTGTCTGAACAGGGCTTGTGTGTCCTGCACACATTCTTGGATGGACTCACCCTGCTGAAAAAACAGCATATGCTGGTTAGGTATGTTTTGGTGCTGGGATGCTGGTTTATGCTGGTCCTTTGCTGGTTTATGTTGGTCATGTTGCTGGTCAAGGACCAGCATAAACCAGCTAAAACCAGCATCCCAGCACCAAAACCTACCTAACCAGCATATGCTGTTTTTTTCACCTGAAAGTCTAGTCTGAGCTCTTTCAACTGAAAGAAACTTGCCCTGACTGAACTTAAAACATGTCACGGTCTTCGTTTTGTCTCAAGATGCACACCAGTAATGCTTTTTTCTAAGGTATATTCATAAAAATGTCTTAATTGAACTATTGCCTAATTCTGGTTTAGGCCAAGTCCTGTCTGTGAGACCCGGCCTTAAAGACTATCAGACGACCCTGCACAGTGAAAAAGGTGCTCAAGGCCACCCGGTGCAATGAAGCGGGTCTCATTCAAATGTTTAGTGTGTCACATGACTAATCACTGCAAACTAATCAGTGAGCCCATGTAATGAACCACTTTTTTTGTTTTCTTGGTAAGGAAACTACCATGAATGCAAAAATGATATTTATATATAACACACACTAGAAGTCCTTTGCACAATCTGACATGTGCTTAATATTGAACCGGAAACCGGCCAGAGGAGAACTGGCCCCAACTAAGCCTGGTTTCTCCCAAGATGTTTTTTCTCCATTCTCTCACGAATGGGGTTTTGGTTCCTTGCTGCTGTCGCCTCTGGCTAGCTTAGTTCGGGGCCCCTTATTTCTAGTGATTATCATCATTTTGATTACAGAGACCATCTCTGCATTTGATGAATAAATAGTTTAATCTGGTCATTATACATTACCCTCACTCTATTCTCCTATTCGATAATGTTCAGTGCTTTGCTACAATCTGTATTGTTAAAAGCGCTATATAAATAAAAGTGATTGATTGATTAATATATATTATTGACAGAAAACAACCAAGTATATAAATAATATAATTATATAAAAATATATCAATATAATAATAAAAAATAAAAAAGGTTAATAATTAAAATAGGATTGGTTTCATTTATGCATCAAAAATTATAATCTAGTATTTATTCTAAAAGATACTTTCCAAATAATTACTTTAAAGTATATTTAGCTGGTTATAGATTTTTTATTATTATTTTACTTAAAGAGTTCCACATTGTATTAATAATTTGAGTACTTCACTACTGATCCATTGTAGTGTGTTCATGAATGTGCATTTAACTACAGCAATAGCTGCCGTTTTAATATTGTTCACATTAATTGGACTGACGGTTTGTGACTTTAAACACTGGAGAACATGCTCGTGATAGTTTGCTCAGTTGAGTCCTGATTAGGCCTTAATTGATGGCCACGCCCACCCCTCCCCCACTCCCCCACTCCCACCCCTCCCCCACTCCCCGAACACCTGCACAGCGAGTGCCGCAGAAATGGAGCGATTGAAGAGGAGGATGGAGCGATTGCGTTTGCATCACGATAAATGTGCTGCTGCTGCTGCTGCTGCTGAACGACAGGTAAGACTTCACCATATTTGTCATCGCAATTATTTTATTTTATTTTGTATTGGTCATGATTGTCGTGTGGCGCGGTGGTTGTTAGAGTAACTTTACAGGTAACATTTTACGATCTAAGGCCTAGTTCTTAACCCAGAGGGCACATTAATATTTGACGTCGAATATTAGTCATTAAGATGCTGTAACATCACTTTAAATTAATTTTGAAGGGCAATTTTTACCAGTAATAATTAAGTGAAAATCCCACACTGAGATTGGTTTAATGTATCTGTAGGTCAATATGTTTGTCGTTCGATTTTCACAAAATAAATATCAATTTTGTTTAGCCTCAGTTTGATTTGCAGGTCTGACCTGTTTTTAGACGTATTTTTTCCAATATCAGAGTTCGTGTAACTTGTGTGAGTGTTTGAGGGGGAGGGGGAGGGGCACGCGCTGGAAACAGTTTCAGTCAAGTAGAGAAGCGACAACTAATAACCAGGAGCTTTGACTTAGCTTTTCTCTCATATATATATATATATATATATATATATATATATATATATATATATATGCATTTCGTATTTTATTTATCTCATGGAAATAACTGAATGCTGAAACATTTGTCAAGTATTACTGTATAGCTTGTTACTGGAATAATTTTTTATCTTCTCTATGATGTGCAGGTATTGGAAGGAAAGTCAGCACAGGTATGTGTCTTTACAAAATCTTTTAATAGTCTTCAGAAACTAAGTTTTCAAATTAAACGACACCATGTGATCGCATAATACAAATCAATTAAAGGATCTAGAATCATTATAAGAAAAGAATGAGAGAACCGTTAATTCCTAGAAGCAGTGTGATTATTTGTGATGACATCCTTCTGTAAAATCTGAATTATTAGGGTTAGATTATTACTCATGGCTGTTAGTCCAGCCACATTTACGTGGGCTACAGTAGAGAATATGAGACAGATCTTTAACACTTTACCATTTAACAGTAAGTTGTCGTTTGGTAACATTATTTCATGCATTAAAGTAAAGGTTGACACAAATGTAAATTCTGTCATTAATAACTCACCCGCATGTTGTTCCAAACCCAAGACCTTCAGTCATCATCTTTGAAACAGAAGTGAAGCTATTTCTGATGACGGCGATTAATTAAAGGGATACTTCACCCAAAAATGAAAATGTGATGTGTATCTGCTTACCCCCAGGGCATCCAAGATGTAGGTGACTTTGTTTCCTCAGAAAAACACACACACACACACAGACAAATCCAAATGACACCCTGCGGCTCGTGACGATACACTGATGTCCTAAGACACCAAACCATAGGTTTTTGTAAGAAACTGATCAATATTTATATCATGTTTTACCTTTGATTTTTTTTTTTACCACAGCCATGTCCATCTGTCCTGAGCACGAGCTCATCATCCGGCTCTTTACATGTGAACGCGTTCTGGCGTAGAATATGCAAACACCGGAAGGGAAACCGGTGATAAAAAACAGTCTCAGATGAGTTTGCGCAAGCAAACGTAATCTTTTAGCTTTAAATCGGTTTAAGCAAGTAATTACCGCTTTGAATAGCCGCTATACCCACAACCTCTGTGCTCTGTGTAAACAATGAGTGTTGTACTCATGCGACGGATCGCTTCCGGTGTTTGCGTATTCTACGCCAGAGCGCTACACGAGTCACGAACCGGATGATGAGCTCGTGCTCAGGACAGATGGACATTGCTGTGTATCAAAGGTAAAACATGATATAAATATTGATCAGTTTCTTACAAAAACCTATGGTTTGGTGTCTTAGGACATCAGTGTATCGTCACGAGCCGCAGGGTGTCATTTGGATTTGTCTGTGTGTGTTTGTGTTTTTCTGAGGAAACAAAAGTCACCTACATCTTGGATGCCCTGGGGGTAAGCAGATACACATCACATTTTCATTTTTGGGTGAAGTATCCCTTTAATTAATCGCCCTCATCAGAAATAGCTTCACTTCTGTTTCAAAGATGATGACTGAAGGTCTTGGGTTTGGAACAACATGCGGGTGAGTTATTAATGACAGAATTTACATTTTTGGGTGAACTAACCCTTTAACTTACATGAACTAACAATGAGCAATACATTTGCTGCACTAACCCTAACCCTATATATAACGGTAAACAACCTTATCTGCCCTAGAAACACAAATCTGCATGACTCTCACACTCGTCACTGTGCGTGGGGCAGCAGTTCTGCTTTTTAATGTAGTTTGGCCTAATATAGCCTATTTTATGTGCAACCATAGTTAACTGTAAAAAAAAAAAAAAAAAAAGAAAAAAAAAGTGCATTAACCGTTGCAAAATTTTATTTGAATAATACATAAGTAACTCTTGATGGTAATTTTAACTAAGATTGATAAATGCTGTAGAAGTGCTGTTAGTTGTTAGTTCATGTTAAGTAGTTAACTAATGTTAACAAATAAACCTTTTTGCTAAGTGTTACAGCTACTGTTGAACTTACTTAAATATCAGAAAGTCAAATAGCACATCTTCAAAATGTCTCTTTAATGATCTCATGATAATTATGCATTTTACTTGTAGTCTAATGATATTCATGAGGAGTCAGATCAAGAGGAATCAGAAGTCTCAGAGTTCCCTGAATCAGACATATCCAGCTGCTCTGGTTTAGATCCAGACTACAAACCTAAAAGTTCATCCAGTGGAGAAGATTTTTCAAGCCCTGACAAAGGAGCACCTAATCTGTCCAGCGAAAATGAAGATTTGAATGATGACAAACAGCAAGACGGCAAATGTACCATAAATAAAGAAAAGAACTCCCAAAGTTACATCAAAAGACACAACAAAAAACAACAGATAAACAAAAAAGACAAAGGCAAACCAGCTGTCACCGTAAAAACTTCAACAAAAAGGGAAGGCTTTAGGCGAGCATGGGACAAAAAACATTATTGTCTCTACTGCAGTAAAGCACAAACCAAGATCTCCAGACATTTGGAAAGAAAACATATGGATATTAAAGATGTGGGATATGCCTTTAGTTTTCCATTAGGTTCCAAAGAAAGAAAAGTTCTTTTGGAACAGTTGAGAAACAAAGGCGATTTCAGACACAATACAGATGTTTTAGAGAAAGGATCAGGACAAATAATAACTTGGAAACAGCCTTCAGTTGATGCTTCTATTAAGGATTACCTGCCATGTCCTTTCTGTTTTGGGATGTTCAGAAAGAAAGATCTATGGAGACATCAGTCGTCGTGCAGAACAAAACAGTCCTGTTTGAAAGATCAAGATGATAACCAAAAAAACACACGAAGAAGAGTGCAAAGTCGTGCTGCATGCCTGCTTCCAATCGCAGCATCCTCCGACGGGTGTCAGAAGATCATCAACACAATGAGACAAGATGATGTGTCGTTTCACATCAGAAATGATTCTTTAATTTGCAAGTATGGAGAATCGCTGTATGGAAAACATGGTCGTGTCAGGTCGAGGCACCAGTACATTGCACAAAGAATGAGGGAGCTTGGCCGATTCATGCTGGTTGCTAAAGAAATGGACAACACTGTCAGAGGTCTTGAAGATTTGTGTGCACCTGCAAGATTTCAGTTTGTTGTTAATGTTGCCAAGCGTCTTACCCAATTTAGTCCAGGCAAGAATGAGTATGGAAAACCTTCAACAGCAGTAAAAATTGGATTCTGTTTGAAAGGGGCTGTAGAGGTCCTGATTGGGCAGGCTCTTATGAATGAAGATGATCTTTCAGAGAAGAAAGCAAAAAAATTCTTTGAACTTCTGGAGAAAAACTGGAGGAACAGTGTTTCTATCGCCGCTCACCAAACCATTCAAGAAAAAAGATGGAATAAAGAAGATGACATCCCCCTCACCAAAAATGTGATTGCTCTGAGAGACCATCTCAGGATGGTAGAAGATGAAGCAAGAGCAAACCTGACACAGCAAATGAATTTACGAGCTTACAAGGCATTAAATGAGACCGTTCTAGCACAAGTTATTATTTTCAACAAGCGCCGTGAAGGCGAAGCATCTCGCTTAACTCTCGACACCTACAAGAAAGCGAGCACAAATGCCATTAATGAGGATATTTACAGTACTTTGTCACCGCTGGAAAAGGAGTTGAGCAAGATATTAACTCGCATAGAAATCAGGGGCAAAAGAGGAAAAAAAGTTCCCGTTTTCTTGACTGAGAGAATGAAGGAGTCAATTAATTTGTTGGTCCAAAGGAGAGAAGAAGCTGGCGTACCTGCTGAGAATCCTTATCTGTTTGCAAGACCTGATGCAATGACAAACATACGTGGATGTGACTGCCTGCGAAAATATGCAAAAGAAAGTAAAACCGAAAACCCTGAACTCCTAAGATCAACAAAATTAAGAAAACAGGTCGCCACACTCTGCCAACTCTTGGACCTTACTGAACAAGAGCTGGAGCAAGTTGCAAGGTTCATGGGTCATGACATCAGAGTTCACTGTGACTTTTACAGACAGACGGACAAAACATTCCAAATTGCCAAAATAAGTAAGCTTCTGTTTGCAATGGAGCAAGGTACTGAAACCCTAAGAGGGAAGAACCTTGACACACTCCGTCCTTCAGTAAACGGTATGTATGCACTATGTATGTTTATTGCTGGTGCACTGTTTACTTTTTGGGTGGGGCTATGCAATCTTCTTGACCGTAACACTGGTTTAACGTGTCATAGAAATGTACTTTCACATAGACCAAGGGCTGGTCACAGACAGAGCTTAGCATAAGTCAGGCCATAGTTCAATTAGGACATTTGTGTAATTTTTTTATAAACATGCTTAGGAAAAACATCACTGCTGTGCATCTTAAGACAGAACAAAGGCTCTGGGATGTTTTAAGATTAGTCCGTGCAAGTTGCTTTCAGTTGAATCAGCTCAGATTTACATTTTAGTCTAGGACTAGGCTTAAATCTTGTCTGTGAAATCAGGGGAAAACGTGTAATTAATATATGTAGCTCACTTAATCAAAGTTACTTTTGTACTTCTGAGTTTTGGACCAAGATCAAGCACTAGTATTTGATTTTTAAAATCTTTTATAGGTGAAAGTCCTTCTGTCTCACAGAGACAAACAAAAAAAGGAAGGCCGAAGAGAGGAAAAGAAGCAAATGAAGGTATAATTTCAATTTTAAATTTAATACTTGTCCATATAAACAGTAAACTTGTCCAGCAAATGTGACATTAATTGGAAGCACCTTTTGTAAAAAGGTGGAAAAGTCTAACTAGTAAAATGTGTATACGTCACAGTAACTACTAACATGAGTAATCTTACTCCTATAAATGATCTCCTCCACTGCATCAGCCGCATCATGTTCTTCATGTCACTTTTTGTTTTTCAGACACATGTTCTGAGCTCTTCTCTCCTCAGAAAGCCCCGGAGAGATGCAGTGAGGATGAGGGTTCAGATACAGCAGGTGAGTTTAAGTTTCTCCAGTCTCTGTGTACAGTGCAGAACCACACTAGATTCTGAACACAATCTCATTTCCACTAGATTCTAAGCCACAACAGTAGTCTTAGTCTAAAATATAGGCACAAAGTCTGAGCTGTTTGAACTGAAAGAAACTTGCACTGACTGACCTTTTAAAATATGCCCGTGCCTTTGTTTGTCTCAAAAAGCACACCAGTAATGTTGCTACTGTTACCCAATCCTTACTAGTCTCAAACATCCTCAATGGTGACACGTCGACGTCACTTCCCTGGTTTGGGAAAAGCAGGTAAAAGTCCACCTACTACGTCTGTGTGCATGTCAACTTGTGATGTGGGCGGAGTCTCGTGACATCACCTTGATTAAAATATAAATAAATTTTTTTTTCCTGAAGTAATAACAACTTAGTTTCACAATGTTTTTTTGTGAAATTGTTTTATCAACAAAATATCATTGCATTCGTCGTTAGATGCATCGCTTTCTGACAGGAAGTTGACATGCACACAGACGTAGTAGGTGGACTTTTACCTGCTTTTCCCAAACAAGGGAAGTGACGTCGACGTGTCACCATTGAGGATGTTTGAGACTAGTAAGGATCGGGTAACAGTTGTTTTTAATACACTTTGTGGGTACATACCCTATTTACACTACTGTAGAAAATTGGTAAGATTACTTGCACATTGAGTGGTGCAATTTACCAGATCCATCACATGTACCATGTACGGCTGTAGCAAGCCATTCGACAAACTTAAAAATACTGAGATATTCACCTGAGCTAAATTACTAATGTTATCACTCCTGTTACTAATGTTACTTAAAGTGCCTTTCTAATTACTCTGTCTGACAAGTAATTTAGATACTCCATAAATAACTTAATTATTCAAACTGTTAATTACATCTTAAACTCCCTATAAACCTTAAAGCATACTTTTTTTTTATTGTCTAACTCTTTATTCTTTCAAAATAAGAACAGGGAATAGTTAAGTAAAACAAAACAAAAAAACAACACTAAAACTTAAACATTTTAATAAAAAAATTAACTTCTTTGGTTAACAAATAAACTTTTAAACTTTGAGTAATTCTAACATTCTAGCATTGAGCCTTTTAGAGTAATGAGTATCATTTAATTTCATATGCACTGATAAACTGTACATGTTTTTGTACAATAATTTACCTGCTCTTAAAAAAAAAATACAATTTTTGTGCTGTCATTCATGCACGCATGCTTTTTTTTTTATTAGCACAGTATATAAATAATATTCCAATGTTTTATATACTAATTTCTTATTGCCTAGCTCATTATAAGCATCAACATCTGATCTAAACATTTCTAGACGCTCACATTTTAGTTGTTCAGGGAAAGCTCAACTACTAAAATCTATACAAGTTTGTGAAAACAAGTTAACTAAAAACCTGTCATACAGCAATATCTTGACCTCTTCTTTTTGGTATTGCCGTTCAGGAAGACCCATTTCATGATGATAATTTCTATTTTCTTAATTATAAAGTGTAGTGCTGTTTTTAAACTTGTAGTCAATCTATAATGTATTTGTCTAAAATCATTGATTAAAAATAAGTTGGTTCATTCTGCACTTTTCTCCTGTTTTTAGAGGTCCAATGAGTCCTAATAGAATTTAGAAATTGTGTAAATAAATGTCATTAAAAATGTATCTTATCTAATCTTGATGTCAGGCAGTGTTAGGTTTGATATGATGTTTGAACGAGGCTCAGGCGTTATCTGAACCGCTTCATAAGACCAGTTCAACGCGTCTTAAAATACTCCACCATTAATGCTCATAGAGACTGGAGAGAGTCTGAGGTTTATCTGTGTACTCTCACAATAAAAACTGAAATAGTGTGTTAGTAAATAAAGCAGCTAGCACTTTCTGCTGTCTCTCCTCTTCTTCTGTGAACGTATTTGTGCTGGAGAGAGCATTGTAAATATAAATCAAAACTAAACACTGTTTTATTTCATTTGTTAATCTGTTAATTGAGTAAAATATCTCATGCATTTTTGTGCATGAAGTCTGTTTACAGAAAGTCTGCTCTATAAGGACTGTTAATCACTCAGTGCTTCAGTACTGAACATCCCACAATCCCTGAGCTTCACTGTTTGTCTGTTTCAGATCGAGAGCAGACCAAGAAGCTCTCCTCATCAAAGAGGAAAAGAGTGGCTGAGCTCTTCTCTCCTCAGAAAGCCCCAGAGAGATGCATTGAGGATGAGGGTTCAGATACAGCAGGTGAGTTGGTGTTTATGATGAAGTCCAGGTAACCATAAACACTTTAGTGTTGTCAGCTTTCACTATCAGTGCTTCAGTACTGAACATCCCACAATCCCTGAGCTTCACTGTTTGTCTGTTTCAGATCGAGAGCAGACCAAGAAGCTCTCCTCATCAAAGAGGAAAAGAGTGGCTGAGCTCTTCTCTCCTCAGAAAGCCCCAGAGAGATGCATTGAGGATGAGGGTTCAGATACAGCAGGTGAGTTGGTGTTTATGATGAAGTCCAGGTAACCATAAACACTTTAGTGTTGTCAGCTTTCACTATCAGTGCTTCAGTACTGAACATCCCACAATTCCTGAGCTTCACTGTTTGTCTGTTTCAGATCGAGAGCAGGCCAAGAAGCTCTCCTCATCAAAGAGGAAAAGAGTGGCTGAGCTCTTCTCTCCTCAGAAAGCCCCGGAGAGATGCATTGAGGATGAGGGTTCAGATACAGCAGGTGAGTTGGTGTTTGTGATGAAGTCCAGGTAACCATAAACACTTTAGTGTTGTCAGCTTTCACTATCAGTTAGGGATGTCCCGATACCACTTTTTGCAGAACGAGTCCGATACCGATACTGTAATTTTTGGTACTCGCCGATACCGATACCGTAACCGATACCTAAATTTTCACTGCATTTGTAATTTTTAAATGTATTAGTAGATAAACCAAAAGATTATAAATCATATTAGTTGGCTTAATTTGTTCATCAAATATATATATTTCTTTCAGTTATTTTCATGCTTAATTAAGCCTGCTAAAATGCATTGTATGAGCTTCTGTAAGCCTACTGTCACTGTTCATTCTATTGCTCTATCATATTTTATCTTTCATTTAATAGCACAGCACATATTTAGAGCTGCTTCAGCAGGGCTCAGTGCTGAGGACTGGGTCAGCGGTTCAAATGTTTGTCAAAACCAGTGAAATATCAATTATTTAATCCAATTTTGATACTACAACAAAAACTAGCAGCCTAATTAATGTGAATTTAAAACAAGCAAGCAGTCAGTAACAAAATAAAAACAAACAATCGAATTACAAATAGGACAAATATATACAATATAGAACAAAGAAAGGCTACAAATGAAATAAACAGTGTTTTTAGAGTTTTTCGGGTATCTAACAGTACAGAAATTTGAATAAAGTAATCAAATGTGAA
Organism: Leuciscus idus; assembly: GCA_021554675.1. Lineage (NCBI taxonomy): Eukaryota > Metazoa > Chordata > Actinopteri > Cypriniformes > Leuciscidae > Leuciscus > Leuciscus idus. The sequence goes on along the minus strand of CM038621.1, from coordinate 6,110,104 downwards.
AAAAGCATATTCATTACTGTATGAATTATATATAGATGGATATTTTCTAAAGTTGAAAAGGGTAGCCTATTTAGTCAAGAGCAGTGAGTATTTATTTCTCCTTTGTTTGATTAGCATTAAAACACAGAAGCAGGTTTATCAAACTGCTGCCCCTTTAAGACCGAACGCACAGACCGCACTTGAACATGCTACGTTCATTTGAGATATAACCGACTTTGTTTACTATAGGATACTCACCAAGACGGGCGTTATTACATTGTGTGTGAATTCGTCCGTACAAGCGCAAGACGTGAAAGACAATTTAATTCAGTATTCGCGCTGAGACGCTGGTTTGTGGGGCGCGCGCTTCGGATGTTTGCGTTCATGAAACTTCTTAACCTGCACACGTCCTGTAATAACGTAGGGAACCACTCGTTATACTTCAGTCAGGTAACAGTTCATGTTTTACTTTACTTAGGCTACATATACGATTTAGTTTTCATCCAAATAACATGTGCTGAGTGAACGATCAGCAATCAAGAGCATTCAACAGAAGTGCGCTCGCTCTCTCGCTCTCTCTCTGTCTCTCTCTCTCGTCAGTTAACGTTAATAATAAGCTAAAGCTACATGCCTCGTTTAATTTCGTTGCCATTGACATCCGACTGAACAAACTTTCCACTGATGTCTCGTCTGTTTAAACTAAGGCATGTGCTCGACCAGCTCGCGCGTCTATGCCTCAGTTCACCTCGACAAAGCACTCGCGGCGGCCAGTTTCGTTTCGCAAAATGGACGTGGTATCGGTGCGTGGTATCGGCGAATTTTTATGAGTACGAGTACGAGTATTTGAGGACAGTATCGGCCCGATCCCCGATGCCAGTATCGGTATCGGGCCATCCCTACTATCAGTGCTTCAGTACTGAACATCCCACAATCCCTGAGCTTCACTGTTTGTCTGTTTCAGATCGAGAGCAGGCCAAGAAGCTCTCCTCATCAAAGAGGAAAAGAGTGGCTGAGCTCTTCTCTCCTCAGAAAGCCCCGGAGAGATGCATTGAGGATGAGGGTTCAGATACAGCAGGTGAGTTGGTGTTTGTGATGAAGTCCAGGTAACCATAAACACTTTAGTGTTGTCAGCTTTCACTATCAGTGCTTCAGTACTGAACATCCCACAATCCCTGAGCTTCACTGTTTGTCTGTTTCAGATCGAGAGCAGACCAAGAAGCTCTCCTCATCAAAGAGGAAAAGAGTGGGGAAAAGGGCTAAAGGGAAAGCTAAGGGTAAGTTTTTATTATATCTTTGCTCCTAACAATTTTGATAACTGATGGATCTAAAGATTATTAGAACATTTATTTGTCTTTACAGCACCCCTGCCCTCCACATTTAGTATGTCTTCCTTAACAGATACACCCAATTCAGGTCTTGCAGTCTCTACTAATGAGCTGATGAGTTAATGATTCGTAATGATGCATTGATTATAAAAGTGTTGACCACTTCCATAATGCTTAGGAAAAAAACAACGCCTTTTCATGGCAGGCTTTACATTTTACTTGGAGTTTAAAACTAGTAAAATAGGCCCACGGTTTGTGTATTTTCTTCAAAATAATCTTCAATTTAAATTTATTATTTTAATTGTATTTATATTACTAATAACATTTAGTTTAAACAAAAAACAAGACACTCCTAAAGTATCATGTTTAAAAAACAAACAAAAAACATTGAATAGGACTAGTCTAAAGCGTTTCTCAACTGGTGGGTCAGTTTCTGTTCAGTTTCTTACAAAAGCCTATGGTTTGGTGTCTTAGGACATCAGTGTATCGTCACAAGCCGCAGGGTGTCATTTTAAGTTTGGCATTTTTCAGTGTTTCCTCAAAACTATTTTTTTTATAGTTCAGCAATTTTAAGTTCAATTCTTGGGTGACTTTTTTCCCATTATTTTTATTTTTTTGCAAAAAAAGTCAAAAGCAAAAACTTCTTTACTTATTTATGACCATTTGTTCACTTCATATTTGTTAGTGTTTATGACTAATCCTGTTAATCTACATGCATTAATGCATTAATTATTTATTATTGTTATCATGTGGATTGCTGGCTTGTGGGGTGTGCATGCTATTTACAATCTCCCCAGGTCAGCAGAGTCCCAGAATGCCAGTGGGCGGGGCCTGTGGTGTGGTGATTTATAGCTATTGGTTGATGTCTTGCTCTAGAGGTGGTCACGTGCAGATATATTTGTCCATGTAACGTCATCAATCCCACAGTATCCAAACAAGCTGCGTTTGGCGCTTGATTGATTAAATGCTTTTGTTTGTAATGAGGAGGGCAACTTAAGCTATGAAACTTGCAGAATGTTTTAATGGTACAGAGACCTCTTAAGACTAGTTTGAGCCAGGTTTTTTTTTGTTAGTACTGATGCATACTTAACAAATGGAATGAATTGGAACAAATATTTTTGAGGATAAAATTAGGACAAAATACTTTCTCTGACTGTGGACAAGTAAAAGCAGGTTAAGAAAGCTACATTTTGGTCTGTTTTTATTGTTCTGCAATCTGTATTGTCTTTGTCATTTGTAGAGATATCCGGAATAACACTGAGGAAACCATGGAGTGAAGCAGAGAGAAGGGCGGTAAACAAACATCTAGCAAGGTTTGTGGCAGAACAAAGAGTTCCTGGAAAAGCAGACTGCATGAGGTGCCTAGAAGAAGAGAAGGTCCTGAAGGAACGATCTTGGAAAGATGTTAAGAACTTTGTTTACAACACAATTGCTGCGGTGAAACGGAGGTCTGCTTCACGAATCCTTATGTTTTAAAAACGTCTGTGTCTGTGTTCGCCTTCAGTGTTAATTTCTGTGTTAAATGAATAAAACCGAGCTGTTCACTCTGGTTCATCTGCTTCGTCAAATTACACGAATAAAACAGTCTAACAAACGTTTAATTAGACTGTTTTTAAAATACTTTTTTTTGCATTTCTCTAGTAGCTTAATGGTGACCAACAGGACAATGCTTAATCAATCACTTTCATTTATATAGCGCTTTTAACAATACAGATTGTAGCAAAGCACTGAAAATGACCAAATAGAAGAATAGAGTGATGGTAATGTATAATGACCAGATTAAACTATTTATTCTATCTTAATGCAACATGAAAAAAAAAAGCTCTGAGTCATTACTGAACTCATGTTTGTTCAGTTAAATAATAACTTGGAGATGTTCATTCTAAAACAAATAAATAGATAAAAATAATGTACTAATTAATTAAAATATTCTAAAATAATTAAATCTGAAACGGACTCAATAGCGCCCCCCATGAAAATGTCCTCACTCAGGTGGTAAAAAACTGGGTCTTTTCCTTTGTTTTTTAAAGAATCTGAGGTGATAATGTGAATCACAGAGACATCTAGTGTTTAAATCTAGTCAACATTTACCTGTAGATGCAGCAGAAATGGTGGTCCTCAGTTTACAGGTTAATTTACCCGGACCTCACTATGACTGTCAAACAGGAATGTGTGTGTGTGTGTGTGTGAGAGAGAGAGAGAGAGAGAGGGTGTGTGTGTGTGTTAGTGTTTGAATTTTAATTCGTTTATTTTCCTTTGATCAACAAGAAATTTCTAATTTATTAATATATATAACGACTGAATTATTATATATTATGTTTGTGTCTTTATTATTTATATCTGTGTTAATTATTATTTTGTGTGTGTGTGTGTGTGTGTGTGTGTGTGTGTGTGTGTGTGTGTTTTCTAGTGTGGATCACGGTTCAGAAGTGAAAGAGTTCATGATGACATCAAGACTACACAGATGTAAGTCCTCAAACACAGTTTTAGTGTGTGTTGTTGTAAATGTTGCTGTTGTAATGTGTGTGTTCTTGTGTTCAGATGCCGTTGATCTCACACTGGATCCAAACACAGCACACACACTCCTCGCTCTGTCTGAGGAGAACAGAAAGGTGACGTGTGTGTTTGAGAGGCAGTCGTATCCTGATCATCCAGAGAGATTTGAGTATTATCATCAGGTTCTGTGTGGAGAGAGTCTGACTGGACGCTGTTACTGGGAGGCTGAATGCAGTGGAGATGATCCTGATATATCAGTGTCATATAAAGGAATCAAGAGGAAAGGAGTGAGTTCTGACTGTGTGTTTGGATGGAATGAGAAGTCCTGGAGTCTGAGACGCTCTAATCACACACTCTCTGTCTATCACAATAATAACTCCACTGCTGTTTCTGCTGATTCTGGATCCTGTAAGAGAGTAGGAGTGTTTGTGGACGTGTCGGCCGGCACTCTGTCCTTCTACAGCGTCTCACGCGACACACACACACTCACACACTTACACACATTCACACACACATTCACTGAACCACTCTGTGCTGGATTTGGTGTTTATAATTATAACTCTTCAGTGTCTCTGTGTCACATTAAACAACAAACACACTGACTGACACACACACACTCTGACTGCCATGAAACACACGTTTCTCCTACTATGGTAAATTACATTGGGATTTTGTATTGAACATAACTCTGGATCACAGTGTCATAGAGACAAGGGGGCGGGCTCATTTTACTCAGACCACCAATCAGTCTCTCAGGATCATTGTGAAGCTATCAAGCCACGCCCTAGCAACCATTTAGAGCACCTTAGCAACAAGTTCCATTGAAAGAGATCAAAGGGATATCCGGATAGAAGTGTCATAGAAACATGAGGGTGGTCTCGTTTGACTCGGGGCAGCAAACAGCCAATCATGAATCACCTCAACACTTCCTAGCCCCGCCCTAGCAACCATTGTCGAGTACCTTAGCAACCAATATCCAAAGAGGGATATCTTCCATTCTGAATGTCACAGAGGCGTGGGAGTTGGTTTATATCATTCACACTGACAAGCAGCCTTTGGAGTTTCATCATTGGCAGCTGCCAAGCCACTCCCTAGCAACCAAATAGAGCACCTTAGCAACCGTTTCGCAAGACCTATATCTCTGCATCAGAACATTGTATACAGATCGTGGTTGGCTCTTTTGACTCATGCTAGCAAACAGGACTTCCAAAATGCTACATGCTAGCTGTGAATAGCTGCATGCTAACTGAAATTAGCTTAGAGTAAACATGATAAAAACAACTCAAAATGTTCTAGCATCATGCTAGCATTAATCATGCTAATCATATTAGCAACATGCTAATCATAGTAATTCATGCTAGAATGTAGTAAATCATGGTAAATCATGCTAGAAACATGGTAAATCATGCTATAATGTGATAATTTGTGGTAAATCATGTTAGAAACATGGTAAAAAATACTAGAACGTGGTATATCATGGAATCACAACATTGTTAATTGTGTTAGCATGTGCCACTGCAAGCACCACTCACATTTTCTTCAGGAAATATACATTCGAGTGTATATTATTACAGTAAATACATGTAACGTGTAACAATGACACTGTACAATAGTGTTACCAAAAAAAACTGTAAATAAAATACATTTATCAAGTTTTTAGAAATGTACACAGTATTGTGTTTGTTTCATATGGTTTTAAAAAATATATATATTGCAATTACAATTATCATTTTAAATTAGAATTAAAAAAATAAATAAATGCTCATTATATTTATATTCAGGGGTGGTGGCGCAATGGATAAGACACATGCCTTTGGTGTGAGAGACCCGGGTTCGAATTCACTGTGAGACACCAATGTGTCCCTGAGCAAGACACTTAACCCCTAGTTGCTCCAGAGGCGTGCGACCTCTGACATATATAGCAATTGTAAGTCGCTTTGGATAAAAGCGTCAGCTAAATGAATAAATGTAAATGTAAATTTTTTCCAGGTCAGTTTATTTTAAATTAGATCTGGAGAAACTCAAACTAAACATGACAGAATCATCTGAGCAGAAAAGAGAAACTAAAAGAGAATCAAAATTGTTCCTCTTGTGGCCGTCAGTCATTAAGGATTGAAACGACATGAATATATGATGAATCTCTCTCTCTCTCTCTCTCTCTCTAATATGTGCTTTATTGTCATGAGAATTGTTCCAATGTATTGCCAAAGCATTCCCAATCACACACACACATGTACGTATACAATATATATTTTGTATCTATTTTGAATTGATGGATAATATGTATTTTTTGTAAATGTATGTAGTGTATTTGTTGTTTAGTGGTTGTTTTGAGTATTTTGTTTTTGTTTTGTCTGTCCAGGGACAACAGATGCAAATTAGCTGTTAGCTAACTCTGGTGCAATTGTTTAAATTGTGCACTGTCCCTGTCAAATAAACAGTAAAAAAAAAAATAAGTAGGACAATTAATTAACATTTCAGAATTCTATGACCAATTTAGAATTCTTTGTGTCTGTGTGAGTGTGTGTGTGTGTGTGTGTGAAATAATTTCTTTTTTTTATATAAAATGTCCCTGAGTGTTGCTCAGTCTCCACTTCTCTCTGACATAGATGTCTCTCTCTCTCTCACACACACACACACACACACACACACACACACACACACACACACACACACACACACACACACACACACACACACACACACACACACACATTCTTACATCTATTAGGACATTCATTAACACAATTCATTGAATTGTCCTTACCCATCACAACTAAGTGCCTAACCCGAACCCTAAACCTGGTCACAGTTTTGCATTCCTGGAGCGTCAGATGACACAACACATGTAAAAAATGATCAGCCGAAAATTAGACTTATTATTTTTGACACATTTAGTAAATATTGCTTATTGCAACAAAAAGTGAAGAATCAAAAATGGACACAAACCTCTTTGTTCATCAGTATCTTCATGTTTCCTGGTGCATTCATCAGAACAATAGCAAATGACATCTGGCCCAGTTGTGGCCCACATCTTCCAAATTCTTCTGGCAGCTAGAAGTCAGCCACAACCGGGCCAGATCTCAGAAATGGCATGGGCCACATCTGGCCCAGATCTAATTATCATATAATAAAGAAAATACTCAAATAATCAGTCAAAAGTGATTTAATAAATATAAATATTTCATGAATACATTTACATTTATAAATAGTAATCAAAAACAGGAAACAATATATATTATAAATACATATTATATAAATATAACAAATATAAAATAAAACAGGCGGGGTCCAGAAGGGGAGGACTGCCAGAAACCAGAAGGTAGTCCAAAGAAAACAAATATTTATAAATAAAAATTAAAAACAGAAAACAATAAATATAATAAATACATTATATAAATATATACAATTAAACGGGCAGAGGTCCAGAAGGGGAGGACTGCCAGAAACCAGTCCAAAGAAAACATTAGACCAAGGTCTACATACATATTAGGAACAAGGTCAAGCAAGTGTCACTCAGAACCAGGAGAATTTAATAAAACAAGTGGAGAACCAGGAAACAGTCGCAGAGAAAGTCGCATTTTTTTTGTCTTGCCCGACGGCCTCCATCCCTGTCTGCGGAAAGCTGCAGCCATCTCTTTATCCAGTTTTCTACTTCCTGGTCTGTTGCAGTGGAAGTCAAATGGTTTCTTGTGACTGCAGCTACAATGACCAACAGTAAATAAGCAAATTATTATTATTTATTATAAAATCTAACATTTATAGGGAATTGTTTTTTAGCTGACACCAAACACAAATAAAACACAGTAGTTAATTTCAGAAAGCCATACCATTAATTACAGTTTTCAGAGATTCCCCTCCAGTTCATTTGCCGGGCCATGTCGTTTGATAGAAGGAAGCTCAGAATCCGCCATACACTTTCCTTTACTGTTGTGCCTCCCCTCAAGGCTAACGTGTTTATCTGTAAAAATAAATATATGCACAAATAAAGGAACAAGCAAACATCATACTTGATTAGAACGTTCAAAAACGGGGTGGGCTTTTACCGGTCAATATAACAGTTCATTTGAATTGATTTAGCCTATAAAGGGATAGTAGAATAGCCGTTTCTGTTTTGAAGTGCATAAAAGTGCGTCCATCCATCATGAAAGTGCTCCACACAGCTCTGGGGGGTTAATAAAGGCTCTTTGAAGCGAAGCGATGCGTTAGTATAAGAAAAATAAATAGCTTCCAGCAGACAGGCCTTGGAAAATATACAGCCATTCACTGCCATTATAAAGCTTGGAAGAGCCAGGACATTTTTTTAATATAACTGATTGTATTTGTCTGAAAGAATAATGTCATATACACCTAGGATGACTTGAGGGTGAGTAAATCATTAGCTAATTTACATTCATTTCAGTTCCTTCAGCAGTAGGAGGAACTTATTCGCAACCATCAATCTCATTGGTTAGTGCCAACTATGACCATCCACATTTTGACTTAAGCAAATCAGTTCAATTGCCGCTTCTTCACCAAGCCAAACCTTTCTTGTTGCTTAACCATTCCATGTCAAACCGGCCCAGCCAGTACAGATATGATTTTAACATATGGTTGACTACCTTCTGTACCATGTACAATGAACAAGAGATGAAAACACTGACAGTTAATTGATGAGTTAAATTGTTCTATTGAAATATGAAATCTTACCACAGCTGTCTTGTAGTCTTCCTGCTGGAGCTGCCCCTCAATGACTTGAAGTTGTTGAAAACTTGACAGTGGAAAACAGTCTGTGTTTAATGTTGGGCTGTCTTCTGTAGTTGATCATTTTTTGAGGTCGTAGACCAATTTAACCAATGTTCCCATCTGTTCTTTAATCATTTCTTTGTTTGCAAGAATTTTGCGTATCCAAGCTATAAAAAAGAAAAAGCATAAAAAAAAAAAAACGTCAGTACCAACCTTCACTGAAACCAGTGTGGGATGATGCTAAAGAGGGGAACACCACAACAATATATTAGTTTGAACATGTTAAATGACAGTAGAAGGAAGTAAAACTCTTGTTTACCCTATGGCTCTGCAGATTTGGTTGTACATAATTTGGTTTAATAGGTTAACGAGTTAAACACGGTCAGTTTTAGAACTTAAATTGTTGTGAAAGATAATGTATGTTGTGTAACAGTATTTTGTATATATGGATAAACCTGTAAGATTTAGTGAACTGACACAGTATTACTTACAACTTAAGACTTCTTCCTCTCCATGTCTAAAGTGTGGGGTGCAATTCCTTGCTGTCAAGGCTAATTAGTGGGAAAGGCTAAAGTTTAGCAGTAGATTTGAGCACATGTTATATGGGTAAAATATGGGTATGGGTTAAATGGGAAGAAAAGGTTTTATTGTAAATTTACGGGTTACTGATGTCTGTTTCAATGGTGTTGATGTCCTCCTTTGGTTGCTGTGGATTTGTTTTTGGCATCAAAACAAGCCATAAATAATGTCACCCCTGAATTTGGCTAACATTAGATATTAACACAAAACACAAAGATATAAGCTGTGTCTGAAATTGCTCCCTATCCACTATATAGTGCACTATTTAGGGTGTCGGCCATTTTGTTGTGGTGTCCGAATTCTGAGTGAACGACATCATTCCCTACATTTGTTCACTACTTTTACCCACAATCCTCTCTGAACTAGAGCGTACATCCCATGTACACTTGCTGAAGCACAATTTCCCACAATCCAATGCGTAGAGGACTGAGCTCGCATGAAAGTGCGGGAGCGAGTGAGTTTAAACCAGAGATTACTTTACAGCTTATTCTTATTTCTGCTTTAACATTTATTTAATCCTTATTTTTAACATTTGTTTTATTTTTAATCATTACTTGAATAAAATGTAATACAATATTGAGACAATATATAGATGACTTGTTCAAATTAAATGAAATAATTATTAATAAGGTAATTTTTTTTTTATTAAAATATTATTTAGGCATTAAAACAATGTGTTTTAACTCGTTAAACTGTAAGGAATAGATGATAATTTGGTGGATGATTTGAAAAATATTCGTTGATCATCTGTCATTCGAGTGTAATCCATAGACTGTAAAAAATATGGACAAAGCGTCTGTGACGTCACCCATAGACTTCTGAAGAACGGTTTTGAGGCCGTTTATGGGGGGTATGGGCGGCGCCATCTTTCAATACAAATGTTCAGAAAGGATAACTTACAGGTATGATGTGTTGTGTCAGATCATGGCCGAGACGTCAAATTTCAGGAATTCCACTCGGCGCAGCCTATGCTCGTTGTCAGCTGTCAATCAAGCTGTCAATCGCGCCCTTATTTGTCATACATTTTATATCTAAACTAACGAGTTAGAAAAAAATTCACCCCCCTCACAGTTGTCAGGCACTCGGAACCTATCGAAAAATACAATAAAAGTCCATGGGACCAACCTGTAAAAACATGAATTTATGCTGTGAAAACGGACATTTTAACATGGGGGTGTATGGACATTTGCTCCCTTTTGGGACCTGCCCCTAGCGGATTTTCGATGTATTGCAGTTTTTCGCACTTCCGGGTAGGCTTCATTTTTCAGATTAGAATGTTGCCGCTTGGTGTAATCATAACGGTCGCCTCAACGACCCTGTCATCTGTGAACGTGAGTTTTTAACAATTTCAATCGATGAAACTACAAAGCTGGCATGGAGGTATATACAAAATAAAGTCAATATGATTGTTGTTAATATTATTTTATAAAGTGTAACATGTAAGATAGAAGGAGTTTTATCACGTGTGACGAAGCCTTTACTGCGACAGCTCCAGCTCTCCGACGCGCAGTGTAAACGTCAGCGTCCGAATTAACTCACTTATTTTCGTTCACTCCTTGCAGATATAGTGCACTCAAACGCCATACACTATTATATAGGGATTAGTGAATGAGTGAACGGTTTCAGACACAGCTATAAACATTCTAAGCTAAAAAACATTTTAAGCCAAAATGGGGGTCAACCTAGGACAAATTGCAACAGAAGCAAACTCAACTGATTTTGTATCCTCAATATGTCCTGAGTAAAGAAGAAGAAAAAAAAGCCCTGAAGAATTCCATTGGGGATTATACATAAAGGAAGTAGTACTTTAAACCAGCCTTTATTAATTATTATTGCAGAGATGGGGTTTGGGGCTGGGTCCGTGGGACTGTTTCTGGGGGTTCACTTTTTATTTTACTTACCTTTTGTCTTCTGCATTCTCCTTACCCCTTCTCTCCTGTTCCCTCAGACTTCCCCCAAACAGTCCCACAGACCCAGCCCCAAACCCCATCTCTGCAATAATAATTAATAAAGGCTGGTTTAAAGTACTTCCTTCTATGTATTAATGCTCATGGGTCGCCTAAACAGGTTCCATTCAGACCTTAATTAAGGTACTACTCAACCATTTGGTAGACCAGACTTTAAGTCACTATATTTCATTGAAAAATGCATCAAGCTTAACTCAACCTGAATGAGCCATCTCTATCGTTTGGTGTAATTGTGCAATGCTAAAGAAATCTACTAGATGGCACTGTGTCTGTGAGAGCATGCCTTTTCAGTGTTCCTTCAAACAGCACGTGACACAGCGAAAATTCACTCATCCTTTGATGACGCATATCGGCGGGACTTTTAGACTATTTTGTTGACATATCGTTTCTGAGGAGTTGTCAAACAGAATTATGTAACTTAATTAAACAAAAATAAGTCTTATAAGGGTCAAATAATTTTTTTCAAAACATGCTCTACCAAACGGTTGAGTTGTCCTTTTATGGTAGAGAAGCTAGCTAATGTTGGTAAAATGAGCTAATGTTGGTAAAATGAGCTAATGTTGGTAAAATTAGCTATTTACCATGAACAAAAGGGTTAGTGTTGTTAAAATGATTAATTTAATATTATTCAATTACATATTTGATGAAAAATATTTGATCAATATAATTTTTTCACCATTTCTCTACTGTATATATGGTAAATATCAAGAATAAATTTGAATAATTAATACCAATTCTGGTGTTACTATTAATTTCATAATTTAAAATCGACTATGTTTGTGTATTACTATATGACTAGCATTGTAAGAGTACATGGTTTGTAATACAAATTGTTTTCTTTATGTTGTAGACATGATAGATGGACGCCAAATCATTTTACGGTTCAAGATCTTGTGCCTCAGATGCGGATCTGAGTGATGATGACCCCGTAGATGATCCAGATTATCTGCCCACACCAGCAGAAGAGAGTGGGGACACTTCTTTTGATTCAATGGATGAGGAGGAGGTTGCCTCAACAAGTTCATCCTCTAAACCACCGTCCAAAAAGAAGAGGAGAAATGGGGAAAAACTCCCTGAAAACTGTTTCTTTGGCAGAGCTACAGCCAGGACACACCTGAACCATCATCTGACCAAAATCATTAGTGCAGTTGCACAACAGGTCAAAACCCATTTGTGCTGTTGCACGACCACCAAAAATATGTGTTGTATTTGTTTAAATCATCTTTAAAACTCTACAAAGAAAGACCTTACTGCACAGTGGTTTAAAGTAGTCTGACCATATTCATAACAGTGTCTGTAAAGCTTAGTGGAGGTTTTCTTTTTCTCCCACTGACATTAAAAAGAAAAGAAAAAAAACCAGAAAAAATTCAAATCAAATCAAAGTTTTGCACGCACATACGCACTTAATTGTGAATGTTGTTCTTTTATTATGAACAGACGTCTCAACCGTTTGGTAGAGGACTGTATCTAAAACTGTAGGGTCTAATTTAAAAAAAAAAAAATTATTGTTGTTATTGTTATCATAATTGAATAAAAAATAAAAAAATGCAAAGAAATAATTTTTCCTTTGCTTTTTTCATGGTGTGTACCTTAAAGGGTTAACATCAAGTCTTTTACTGTTATATGCCAACAAGACATTTTCACCTGGCTATACCCAATGTTTAGATCTGTTGTGGTATTTATGCAAATTAGCACATACATAATTAGATTATGCACCGTTTGCCCATGTTAACAAACAATTTAAAAAAATATATAATTTTTTTGTTTGTCTTGATGCAAGTAATCAACTCAGTAATTCTCATGGTGATATACAGGTTAAAAATGTTACCCTATTCATGAGAAAATTAATGAATAGGCTATATTTGGGTCTTTCTAAACTTTCCCCTAAAGGGATTTTTCTGGGCTTTTTTTCCCCTTACTCGGGACATATTCAGGATACAAAAATCAGTTGAATTTGCTTCTGTTGCAATTTGTCCTACCTTTTTTTCATAAAACGACTGGACGATTACATGTGTTTTCTTCAAATACTCACAATTCATTGTCTCTGCGTCCTCTCTGGCCTGTGGTAGAGAGTAATTCCCTGCTCTGCTGGTTCCTGTACAGGAAAACAAGAGAGAGAATGATTCTACAATAGTTTAGTGTGTGTGGTGATCGAAAGTGAATGATAATAATGTACTGTCAGCAAGGTTTGCGCTGTTGAGGCTTGCCCAACCTCTCGAGAAATCAAACCAAATGAGTGCATCACACATGAACTCAGTAAACATACTGCGATCATTTATAAAATCCCTAAAGTGTCTCATTATTCAAAAAGTAATTGTTCAAATGTAAGAATTTAAAATGAACGATGGAGCACACATTTAATACGATTAGGGGAAAAATGCCCTTTAAATGTAAAAATATGCAGATTTAGATTCGTCAAAGCTGATTTAACATTGATGAGAATATTGCTTCAAAATAAATTATATTTACAACACAAAAAAATCCAAGTGAATGACCGATTTACTTGCCCGAAGGACAAGCACATGACAAGGCTTAATGTCGAGCCCTGCTTTATTTAAACCAATTGTATGCCTCATTGTTTTTACATGTATTTTAATTAGGGATGCACCGAAATTAAAATTCTGGGCCGAAACCGAAACTTCTGGATGCACAATCTCTTTTTTGGGGGAGGTAAACAATGGTGCAAATACCAGGAAATTAACTAGGAAATTAACAAACCTTAGTTAATCGCCTTGCATGAGTCTGAAAGGGAAACTCTTAAAAACGCATATGCAACAAGGTCAGCCGCAAAAATAACTGTTCACGCCTTGTTAGTGTCTAAATCCCGACACCAAAAGACGGTTTATGTTGGTGCAACCTGTTAGTAAATCTGACCCATGGAAGCTAAGGATATATGTACCTCTAGTAAAAATAACCCGGATTTTGAAGGGAGTCCAGGATGGTCCTGGCTTTACCATTGATTTGATGGCTTTAACTCTATCTTCATATTTGTATGGAGGCCACATACAAACATTGTCCCTTACCCAATTATGTGGTGTAGTCTACGTGATACGCAGGTATACGCCGTATACCCACTAGAAAAGGCCAAGGATTTGCGTATACCCACTTAAAAAAAGCGTGAGGATACGTATCAACTTCGTTTTGTGTCAGAACTTTCACACTTTCATTCATAAATTCACCCCGTCTGTGTTTGCGAAGCGACGGATCGAATCGCGGAATCCAGTCACAAATGGAACTTGCTATATAAAGCAGAACGTCACGGAATTAGGCTTTTTTTGAATGAATAAATCAAAAGTAGCTGCTGTACAATGAATCAAATCTCGATATGGACTAGTGTCTATGAATATTAAAGCTAAAAGAGACTGCAATTGTTCTACGCGTCTCTGGGAATGAGCGCTCAGTGCTCCACTACACGCACACACACACAGAAGCACGCGTGACTCACGCTCGTGGTGTTTTCAGCGTTTCACTGTATTGAGACATGATGTAGGCTACACATGTGCATTTCATCGCAGAGCTGCTATGAGAGTCACTTGATGAGAATTTCACCATTTCATTTGATAAAACTATCGTCATTCATTCGTTTCATATACACACAGAAACTGTTATGTCTTTACGACAACCTGTCAAAATAAAAGTTCTGTATAACTTGAAGAAATTATAACAGAAATATATTACTATTGCACAGAGTATACTTCAGGCCTAATACTAATAATAGTTTATTAAAACACACAGAAACTCAAATGTCTACAACCCACCAAAATAAAAGCTCGGTCTAACTCAAATTAATTAGAAAGGAATTGCACAGTAAAATGTATTTAAAAATTTTTTTTTTTTCAAAAACACCATTTCTAAAAGTAAATTTGTATTTGTGCCTATAATGTTTTTTTTTTTTTTAATTGTTGATAATTGTCAACTGATAAAACCTGTGCTTCAGGGACCATATTCATATAACAAATAAATAAGTTGATAACACTTAGTATTTCATAATGCTCTCAATTACATGTCGATGCATACTGTATGCATTAGTGAGTGTGGTGGTGCTTATGGGGTGACGCTCTAGGCTGGGTGAGTATGCGGGGGGGGGGGGGGGGGGGGGGGGTTATTAGAGTATACTCACTACAAAAAACTAGACTACACCACAACCTCGACTTCATTTGTGGTTTCAAAGATTACGATATGATACATTGGCTGAAAAAAACAAGAGTTGTAATTAGACTTAATTTAGATTCATTTAAAAATCGAATTCATAAGCAATGATGTTTTTTTTTACTGAAATCACTTTGCCATGAATAGCAATGCAATCATCTTTGCTCGATATTCGCAGCATGACACCATCAACAGTAAGCTGTCTGAACTGATGTACTGCTTCTGTCAGTGTTTGTGGTACAGGTCCATTTTTATGGGGGAACATTAGTGAAATAGTTCCTTTCCTCATGTTCTGACAACCTGCGGATTATCTGTGCAAGTGGATTGTGAGGCTTCCTTACCAATCTCTTAAGCTCACCAAGATCATTTTCATAGGGGAAGCCATATGCTATCTAAAGGACCATGCACTTTAACATCACTAGCAAGATGTACCAAGCCATGAATGTTGTATACCACCATCTCTTTGCCATTCAACAAGCCATAATGCTCAACAAATGATACCAAAAAGGAGTGAGCCAAATCATTCATTTCGATACAATAGTTTGAATTTGCCAAAATGTAGATGGCAACAGACAACAGCATAAAGTTATCATAAACCTGGCGAGGCAACACACTCTTTAAAACAACAGGGCCTGTGTACAGCAACAGTTGCCTTCCAACGAAGTCTCTCACTGAGAGCCCAAGGCTTTCTGGCAAACTCTGCTGGAATGAACTCCTTCAATGCTACCAGTCTCTCAGAGATACCCAAGACCTGAATGCTCGAAAGCCTTACGCAGGGGGCCCACTGCACCACACCACAGATCCGTTAGACGTCTCACTACACCCAAACACACAAGGTGCATGTAATCAGGAGGAAAACCAGTTACCATGTCAATGTCAGTTTCTAGAAGAGGACAGTGTGTTAGATGGTGTTCCTCATCTAATCCCAGTCGAAAAGCTTCATCTGTTCTACAGGAGGCATCGTTCTCAGGAAATGTCATCTGGTGTTTCACATAGGAACCTTTCTGCTGACATTTGTCACAGCCATAGTATCCTGTGTGAGATTTTATACCTTGCACTTGGGTGTTTAGATATGTTTTCGTCAGTCTCTGGCTTAATTATACATATTAATAAATGTGAATTGTTCCCTTTGAAAGACATACCTGATGGTGTGGTGGAATTGTGTGGAATACCAGTTAAAAACCAAGTCTCTTATTTGGGGATCAAAATATGTAAAAATCAAAAGGAAATAATTGACATCAATTATCTTCCATTAATTGATAAAGTGCAAAATAAATGTAATGTGTGGTTAATTAGAGATTTATCTTTGACTGGTAGAATATTGCTATCAAAGGCTGAAGGGTTGTCTAGATTATCTTATACAGCAATGGTTTTAGATGCTCCAAAGTCCATTATTAGGCAAGTTAATAAGAAAATGTACAATTTTATTTGGAAGAATAGGCCACATTACTTAAATAGAGGTATATTAGGCAATTTATTTCATCAAGGTGGTTTAAATGCCATTGACTTTGAAGTTTCTAATACTGCCTTTAAAATTAAATGGATTCAGAATTGTATCAAATCTAATAACAAATTGTGGTATTATATCCCAAATTTAGTTTTGAATTTTTTTTTTACGATAAGCCTTTAGAAAAGAAAATTTGTTTTGTTCTTAATTTGTTTATTATTTTAGGGAAATATCACATTCATAAATGTCGATGGGCAAAAAATTCACCTAGTTTTATATAATTTAAATTCGAGCTTTGTCAGCATCTTAAATCATTGGAGGGTGTGAGGAACACCAAGGCAAAAAAGACTATAGACTGTTGTAAAGCCTTGAAATGTTATCCTTTTTAAGGACCTTTGTATTATTTTAGAGAAATGGATTTGATTTCAATACCCCTGTGTAGTTGTTCATATTTGTGTATTATTGCTTACTTTTTTAATTTATTTTTTTACTTGTATTATTATTAATATCGGTATCTATTAAACATTTTATATTTTTATTGGTTTTCTCGCTGTTATTATTGTTTTGTATTACTATTATTTTTTGTATTTAATTGTTGTATGTTCTGTTACTGAATAAAGCATTAAAAAAAGATTGCTCTTCTTTTTCTCCTTCTTCTTGTTGATTTCTTCTTCTACTTGAATTTTCGCCCTCTGCTGGCTGAAGTGTGCATCGCCAAGATTGCTGAAATATTAATAATAATAACAATAAATGTATAAGAAAAAAAAGAAAAAAAAGAATCCTAAATCCTATTCATCAGCCCTGTTGCTTTTAAATATTTTTAGTGTATTTCCCCACCGGCATAGCAACATGAATTATGAATTATGCAGTAAACTGGTTGAATCTTCATCAGAGTCCTGATACACCGAGCTCATGATCATTTACACATCAGAGATTCAGGCCTTCTGTGATACAGATGTGTTATCCAGATCATTTATGCTCTGAACACATTTCTAGAAAACATTTGGCTGGTATGTCTGAAAAATAAACTAATATAACCAAGGAACAAAAATAGTCTAAATCACTCACTGCTCTTAGTTGAATATGTAATTGAGTAGCCTATCATTAACCTGATAAGAAATCAGAATCTGAACATTTTAACAATGTGGCAAATGGCAGAAAATAAAGGAACAAAACAAAATTTTCAGCTGATGATGAGGATAATGACAAAAGATAGACTGTCTATGTATGACTAGATTCCCGAGTTTGCGAAATTTGGACCACAAGAGGATTTTTTTTAGGCTGAAACCACACTGACATTCATAAAAAAAAATAAAAATAAAAAAAATAACAATAAGACATTGTAACATTAAATAAAATGGAAAAACAGCAGAGCACACATTAAACAGAAAGAGCGAGTTTTCCTCAGTCACACCAGGACCACAAACTCTTGAGTATAATAATAACATGTATCTGTCAGTTTATAAGTTATATATTCACTAACATTTTTACTATTGATAAATTGAAAAATATTTTCTTAATGTAATTTTTAAGTGTCACTCAGTCCGTATAGAGACAGAGCGCAACGCGTCATAATCTGAAGACCACGCCCACCAAGGGGGAAAACAAACGAACTGTCTCCATTGACTTTGCATTGCGAGAGGCTGCCTCCTTGTCATTTCTTGTTTCTAACAAAAGACAGAATAATGCCTAAAAGCTGATGTGTGACAAGGTGTACAGCAAACAAGCTAAGAAACCCAGAAATAAGTTTTCATAAGCTGTCGACCCCAAAAAACGAGCGTTTGAGGACATAAAAGTGGATACAGGCTGGAACGAATGGGTCAATTGTGGGATCCTGACACTCAGTATGCACTAAAAATACACTACGTGTGCAGTAAGTTAAACATTTGGTCACTGGTGAGTCAAATATCCAAATGTCAGTTTTATATATTATATTTCTGTAAGATAAACTATCATGTGTTGTCGATCACGGTCTCCTCCAGCGGCCGTACGTTAGTTCTCATTGTAATGAGACACGTGACGCTCTGTCTCAACTGCCTGTATCCACTTTTATGTCCTAAAAACACTCGTTTTTTGGGGTCGAGAGCTAATAAAAACTTATTTCTGGGTTTTTTAGCTTGTTTGCTGTACACCTTGTCACACAGCAGCTTTTAGGCATTTGTCTGTCTTTTGTTAGAAGCAAGAAATGACAAGGAGGCAGCCTCTCGCAATGCAAAGTCAATGGAGACAGTTCGTTTGTTTTCCCCCTGGGTGTGGGCATGGCCTAAATGCGCTCTGTCTCTATAGTAGATCGCACGTCATCATGTTCAGTGCTCGAAGTGGGGCGGTACTCACCGGTACGCAGTACCGGCACTTTTGCATTTTACTCCAAAGTGTACCTGCACTTTTTCTTGCGTACTGCTACTTCTCGCATGTAGCCGGTAGGCTACTCTACCACTGACAAAAAAGCGTCAGTGTCACGCCCATTTCTACAGAGCCCCTAAAGGGACGTGGTGGTGAAAATTGTTTGGGATGGGAGAATTTTATTTTTTTTCAAATCTTTTGCGTTCCCTCACAAAGATATTTGCGTTCCCACGCAAAACCTGTTTACAGCTCGGACAGACACGTCCTGTTTAATGATGTTTCAGAGCTCCGTACGTTAATGGAGCATTTCATAGTGTTTGAACTTGAACTCAATTTCAAATATAAAGAAATGCGGTCAGTGCTATAACTCAAGGAGTTCAGTGAAGTTGGCAATATTCACATAGGCTATTCGAACTTCCCTATTCTTGAGCTAAACGTTGTTAAAACACAAACGACACCTATTTACAATCACAGTAACCTAGACAACAAGCTACAACTAGGGCTGGGAATCGATTCCAAAAAGAATCGATTCCTCGATTCCGAGGTGTTGGGAATTGAGAGTCGATTCCAAAGGTTGGAATCGATTCCATTAAGGGGAATCGACTCCTCTTTAAGATTTTTTTTTTAACACAAACCGCGGCCTGTTGCCGAATTCATTTGTCAACACAATCACGTCACCTGTAAATAAATAGTTCAGACTAAATAAATTGATCCAGTCGTGACACAGAGTATGGTTTAGTGTAGGACGATTATTTCAGCATTGTGTCAATCAGCGCAATTGACTGACCCAATGAAATCTTTAGAATCGGTTGCTGAGCAGGGTTTGATCTTACTCGTTGTAGTTAAGGACAAGAAAAATAAATCTGATTTATTAAATCAATCGACAACAACAATTAATCACACTCACGCGAAGAAAAATGCCTCCAAGGTATTTAACTTTTTTACGAAAACTTGAAACTGTGCGAACAGATGAGTCTGTTCCTGAACATGCTTTCAGAATTTAACAGGAATTTTAGCTATAGTTTTATGATACTGGATGAAATATATGTACCACAAATAAATAAAAATCGATCTATCCACATAAGTGTAGGCTATACGTGTGTGTGTGTGTGTGTGTGTAGTTAGGTAAATAGAATCTACCGCATATATGGTGAACATATTCCTAGTCTTTACACTGTGTCTACTGTCTACACCTGATGCAGGAAGAACGACGTGACAAATCCCCGAAGTAATTGCCTCGTTCTATTTATGAACGAGCAGCACTCGCAATACGTCTAATAGGAAGGACAAATGGATTTGCAACAGTCGCTTTGTCACGCCCGGTGTAGTGAGTTTCTCGCTGTGTGGCACGGTAACGCGACAATGTTAGACACGGTGTTGGTATTAAAAAAGAAAAGAATCGAAAATAACAGTGAGGAATCGATTCTTTTCGATTCCAGAAACAGGAATCGGAATCGATTCCAAAAAATCCGGAATCGAACAGCCCTAGCTACAACCCAATTCTCATCAAAACGAGCTTTATAATAGGCTATTAATTTGTCTCTAAAGACGAATGAGAGACAAGTCAAAAATAAGGGGCCGTCTGTAAAGTGCAAATCCCAAAACCCTTCTGCACATTTTAAATTATTAAACATATTCAATAGCTTCACTGTGACGCACTGTGATGTCACCAAATTCAGTTCACACATCACTGCTCTCCTGCTGGTTATACTACATTACTTAGTTTGATTAAAAAAAAAAAAGTGTAATTTTTAAGATTCTTTTTTTAAATAAAATCAATAACTTCACCCTTTTTAGAAAAAAATATTAAATAACTTCACACTGTTATACAGTGTAATGCCATCAAATTCAGTAAGCAAATATAATGCAAAAGCTGTGTACAGTACCAATATAATTTGTGTAAAGAATAGGCCTACTTATTTTTTATGTGCAATTACTTCCCAAACTAAGTGTTGTAGGCCTATAACCAACATTAGAGCAGTGATATGTGAACTAAATTTGGTGTGTTACAGTGAAGTTATTGATTATTTTTCATAATATAAAATGTGCAAAAGCAGTGTAGTATGACCAGTGGGTCACCATTGATGTGTAAAATTAATTGAGTGGCACTACAGTTTGTAACATTGAAGTTATGACTATTTTTGTATTTTTGACTATGAGTTGATGCTGTAGTCGTTTTTTGGGTTATATTGGACTTTGCAGACGGTCCCTTTAAACCTGTCTCTCAGCCGCCAGCTCATAGAGATCCATTTAGCCTATATTATTATAAAAGCTTGTTTTGATGAGAATTGGGTTGTAGCTCGTTGTCTAGGTTATTGTGATTGTAAGGTGTCGTTTGTGTTTTAACAACGTTTAGCTCAAGAATAGGGAAGTTCGAATAGTGAATATTGCCAATTTCACTGAACTCCTTGAGTTATAGCACTGACCGCATTTCTTTATATTTGAGTCCAAGTTCAAACACTATGAAACGCTTCATTAACGCACGGAGCTCTGAAACACTGCCAGCGGGACATTAAACAGGACGTGTCTGTCCGAGCTCAAAACAGGTTTTGCGTGGGAACGCAAATATCTTTGCGAGGGAACGCAAAAGTTTTGCATGGGAACGCAAATAACTTTGCGAGAGAACGCGTGGGAACGCAAAGTTTTTCGGGGGAACGCAAACGTTTTGCGAGGGAACGCAAAGTTTCTCGGGGGAAAGCAAAAGATTTGAAAAAAAAATATTCTCCCAACCTAAAAATATTTCCACCACCACGTCCCTTTAGGGGCTCCGTACATTTCACATTTACGTATGCAGTGCTTATTTTTTTCCGCACCCATATTAACAGGTTAGAGCTTTCACACTGCACGCGGATGCGGTCCGACAATGCGTTCCAGTTGCGGTGCGTATACATCAGTGCAGAGATCATTCTGCACCGAGTCTATTTTCGCTGTGCTGCACGCGCTGAATTAAAGTGACAGCGCATGGTTCGTGGTCAAAATTAACACAGAATATGACATGGAAATATAGCCTAATAATCTCACTATAAATGCATTTAATTAAATAAAATGTAGTAATCTCACCATAAATGTATTTTTGGACTTGCAGACTTGGAGTAGTTCCTTTTCACACACGCGCGCACACACGCACACACACACACACACACACACACGACTTGTTTAAATACATTTATGTTGTTAATAAATATCAATAAATTGTTGTTGTAAGTTTTGTTTTTCACTGTAGAAATCTCAAATGTCATGATTACTTGCCAATGCAAGACAGTACCTGCACCTTTTTTCCCCCCACTTCAAGCACTGATCATGTTCCGTTAAGTTAAGGGCGGAGCTTGTTTTAGCAGAACTTACCTGAATCATGAGGAAAGCACAGTAATCAGGTGAGCCACTATATGATTGTCGACGCCATTGCAGAAGATTCAAAAACAGAAATGTCTTCACAGCTCACGGTAAGATCTTCAAAATTAATACGGAGCATTACCTCTAAACATATGTTTGTCGAACTCAAACACACGGTCAGTTTGATCAAACACTAGTTGATCGTTGCTTTCCTGATAATTCACGGAAGCGGTAAACACCCATTTATTGGTTGAAAATAGAACCGGTGAGAACCGGTGTTACGATCAACCCGGGAATCATGTTAACTGGGGACGCGCGCGTGCACGCAGATAGTTTTACTCGGATTTCCAGCAGATATTAAACGGTGACAGATTCATGCCCTATTTCACGGATCACCGATTAAAAACGAATATTTCAACAGATACACTGGTATGCGAATAAAGCGCTTTGTTTTTGCAGCGTAGGCTATATTCCTGCGTATTTGCCGCAATTTCAAAGAAGTTTAACATACTTTAGTGTCAAGCTCAGAAACCACACCTATGTTAACATGGGGCAAGCGGTTTCATTGCATGAACAGACTTGTCAGCGCACTTCAGAAGACGTGTAAGAATCTTCTTCTCTACTTTAGTGTACCATATTTTCTGTAGTGTGTTGTCATGAGTTCTAATCACAAATAACAGATGTAGATTAAAGTAGCTACCTTAAAGAAACATAAATTGCAAAGTCTTTTAAACATTTTTTCAACAAGTTACATTTATTGATCTGTATAGCCTAATTTTATAATGGATATATATATATATATATATATATATATATATATATATATTTTTTTTTTTTTTTTTTTAATATAAAAACACTTATCAGCTTATTTTACTCTGCTGATTACATTAAGATCTCTTTTCTGTACAACCAGCTCTGACACCTCTGTATCCTTTTCCCTGGACATCAGGTTGCATAAAGCAGCTATGCTTATACACGTAGGGTCATGAAGTTAATTATCTCATGAACTTGTAACATTTTCGACAGTTTTATAAAATAAAAAATAAAAACTCATTTTGACTCTTCTTCTGTCAGAACAATTCTGTATGTAATACTGCATCTAGTGATAATGAATTATTACAAATATATACTTATATTCACATAGGCCTACATCGCCAACTTTTAATAGTTTGTCACCTCACACGAATAGCATGAGCCTCTCTAAAACAATAGAAAATGCTTTATTGTTTACTTTTTTTGCTGACCTCTTTAATAAAAGAAATATGACACAATGGTCTATCAGTTTTATAAATAAAATGTAATGGGTGTGGGCCTCTTTTTATGTAATATGAATTTTAATAATGCCAGTTCTTTTCATTTGACTGGTACCATGAATCTCATTAACATATTCTCTTTACTTGTTATTCATCACATCATGTGCTTTCATTATTGTCGTCTGCTAACCGTTAGGAACAGATTAAAAGGTCTATAAATTAAGTGTCATTGTTGTTATAGGCCATATACTGCCACAGCAAATTGATGCAATTAAAGTTAGACAAATCCAAAACTTTGCAGGATAACCAATATCCCGATCGCTGCTCAAGAAAGGAGCGCGATTATATAATGAGGAGATGTGAAAATTTCACAATGAAGGGTAATGGTCTGTTAAGTTGGTCTTACTATAAAAAAATAATACAACTGTGACATTTATTTACTAATAGGGGAGAGCAGGGCACAAAGTAACGCTTTATGGTTTAATAAATGTCTATGAATATCTTCCTCAAAAGGTGCAATTTTTCATGCTAGCATGTGTGGAAGTATTTAAAACAAGTGCGTTACAACTAGCCCCACGTTACGTTGTGCCCCGCTCTCCCCTATAACATGATTATATTAGATGGAGAGCAGCATAGGTATGAAGGCCAAACTGGCCAATGGGTAAGAAAAATGTATACATATACATTGCAAAACAAGTAACTGTTCTTCATTAACATGTAACTTATTCTACAGTTTGTTCTTCCTTAGATTGAATGTTCAGAATGTTGAAGGTGGGACTGTGTGGTCAGACCTTCCACAGTTGGCAAATACAGCTGTCCTGCATGCATATACATTTGCCTATTTTTTTTTTTTAATTTTTGTTATTGTTACTTTCATACCTGTTAGCTAATGAATATGTTTGTTGAACATTCCCCTAAATAAATGCCGTGGGTAATTCACTGGATCCATAAGCTATGGCTTATCAATTTTCACCACTCTGAGAGTGTAGCCTACTGTATGCTTTATCTTATTCCTCAGCATCATTAAAACAAATAAATATTAAATAAATAAATGCTTGACATCCCTTTAACCACAGCAGTATTGCTGCTCAATTTAAATTAAGCCACAAATTGGCATCATAACAATAATATGCGAATACACACGCATTGCAAAGACACAATGCCAATAGCATAATTTATTTAATCTAACAGTTGTCATCAGATATGAATTTCATTGAAACTAATGTAACAAAATAATGTGGACGTGTGTCGTGAAATTAAAACGCATTAAAACTTCCCTTAAATGCGTCTGAAACATTCAGCGACAGAGTAAACAACAGTGTCCTAATATGATACAAACATTTACCAATAACCTGGAAAGCTTTTAAATCTGCTCAGTGAAAAATTCGCTGTGACGAATCTGTAGCCGTTTAACATCTGCTGGAAATCCAGGTAAAACTATATGTGTGCACGCGCTCATCCCCAGTTAACATGATCCCCAGTTGATCCGTAACACCGCCCACATCTGGTGCGTGTGGATTCCACGTGTTCCAGATGTGGCCCGGATCTGGCAGACACTATGTTGCTGTCTGGGTTGTTTCACTGTCTTACCTTTCAACATGGGAGAATACAATTTTACATTAAATTACAACATAATTTGCAGTTGGAACATGACAATGCTGACTGAATTAGTGATTGACTGTACACTAAATGTTAATGGTCAAATGACTGGCAGCAATGGCTTAATTACAATCACATTTAATAAAGAGTTAACACATGCTCAAGATTGGAAAAGTTTTATTTTGGAAAAAAAAGTCAAAAAATCAAATTTTCTATAAAAGATGAAAAACATCTCAAACTTTAACTTGCAGTGTTTTCGATGTAATGTTAAAACCTGTAGAAGTACAAATCTAAATGGAATATTTAAAGACAGTTTTTGTTCAATTACAGTAAACCTTAAATTAAATACAACATTTAATATTTAAAATGTACAGTAACAGTATAAAAAGTTTTCAAATTCTCAATAAAATGTCAGAACTGACTCCGACAGAGTCCCAGCTCGAGGTCCTTTCCGATGCCATCGCTTCCTCTCGCTCCCTCTTCACTTCGTGTCCGCTCTCTGTACTATCCTGTATTTATAAAAGTAAAAACACTGAAAACTGAATACAAAATAAATCATGTACAAGATTTTCACTTTACAGTTCAATTACAGTCGGGTTGAAAACAAAGTAGCCTATACAACACTATCCATTCTAAAGCATCTTTGATGTTTTCAGATGTAAATTTACAATATCAACCATTTATTCACAAGCAGTTCTTCAGAGCCCCAAGGTGGAATTGAGCAAATTTAAATGACATTACTCCATGTGTCAGTCACGGTTACTATCATCATAGGGTCATGATTTCATCTTTGAAACAGACGAATACATCAACAAATTGTGTTGTTGAGCTGTGAGGTTGTGGTCTGTTGTTCTTTGGCTTATATCTTTCAATGCAGGTTTATATTATTTCAACAATTTTCGCCTGACCCCTGGGGGCTCCGTATAGTTCTGATAATATTTGTGGAGAAACATTACACTGTTTTAATTCAGAATCCTAAACTACACATTGTACTAATTAAATAAAATGTAAATTCATTTTTATTAAATTGAGTAAAATCAAAACACATCACAAAAGGTCAATGAATCTGTACCATAAGTGACAGTGCAATGTAGCAGCTAAAGAAAAATCCTCCACCAAATTGCCAGTAGCAGTGTTAACATTAAGTGACATGGCATCTGTCACCAGGGGCGTCATGCAAGCCAAAATTCTGGGGGGGGGGGCACAATCTGAGACGTTACAATTGTTTTCTGACGGGTGATATGGATCATGTTAGGAGGGGTCAGGGGGTTTCTCCCCCTGAAATTTTTTAAATTCTGGCTGCTAAACATACCATTTCAATGCAGTTTGGGAGGGACAGAAATACCTTAACGGAGCTAGCAGCAACCCTCCTCTATCTGAGGACTAAGTTAAAGTATCTATTTTGTAAGTTTATGTAAAAGACAGGTTGATGAAAGAACTGTAAGCTCAAATTCAAAAGCTTTTGAAGTCTACTTCATTAAAGCATGTTTACACACACACTTACACACTTAGGCCTACTACACATGATTTTAAAAACAGTACCATTGCAGTTTTTATGTTATGATAATTGGTATGTGACCTAACGATCTTACATTAAAGGTACATAAAGGTGCTGAGGTCTGACTTTGTGGTGCTCTGAAATTAAGTTATTTTAATATTAATATGTGATGAAGGACTTTGAAAGAAGTTTGACAGATTTCAGTGCTGAATAAGGTTAACACTATGTTACCCCCGTTTATTTGAAAATGGTTCATATTTGACAGAAATGTAAAAAAGTAATCAAAACCGATCAGATAACGTTACTATGGCTTTGTATGGCAGTAACGTTAGCCAACTAGTTTACGGTTAGACTAGGCTAGCTATCGATAACGTTACACTGACACAACTTAAGTTAATGCTCTGAATTCGCAGCTAATATCAAATCCATAACTTTTTGATCAAGTTAAAATTTCCAGGTCAACCACAAATAATCCCACTACCTTTTAATATCATCCGATAACTAATTCAATGCCGATTTGTTGCTTTGCCCACTTACCACTTCAAGACCATCTGTAAAACATTGCCAGCTCAACGTGCGAGACGAGTGAGTTGCTTGAACATACACAGCAAATATTCTAGAGCGCTATGCGCGTAGATTTTTTATATACACAGACACCATATTAGGAAAAAGGGGCGGGCTGATGCATTGCTGACCGATTTATTACAAGAATACATTTGAGTCGTTATAGGCTCTGGTATATTATGGAGCATAATAGTTATAAAGTTGTGACAAAAAAATTATCAGGGAGGAAAAATCTGAGGGGGCACGTGCCCCCTCACTTTGAATGGGCATGACGCCACTGTCTGTCACACATAGGCCAATGGCACGTTACTATGCATATTGGCACATCCGGTCTTCATTGGCATATGCCAGTGGATAGTGGCATGCAGGGGCGGACTGGGACCAAAACGTGGCCCTGGACTTTCTGGCCCACAGCAGCCCACCACATCCCACATCATAACACATTGGCTAATTCATGTGCAGAATAATATTTAACACCACTTATAGCATAAAAAATATAACACAATACAAAAATAAATGCTATTTAAACATTTATTTTAAGTAACACAACATATATTAGGTCATATTTGTATAACAAAGGGAAACAAACAGAAAAACATTAAGACATACAACATTATTAATATAAAATTATCAAGACAGCAAATCAGCTAGTCAGGTGGTATCATCTTGGTGCAGTGTAAGATACACTACTCAGGCTGCACCACTCAGCTGTACAACTCCTGAATCAAGATTGAAACTATTTTGCATTAACATGAATCCTCATGGCATACTATTAGGCTATCATGTGCCATTAAACTGATGCTTTTTTTTAACGCGTAACTTTTCAGCTCCACCTTTTCTTTTCTTCCACATTTTCATCCATGGACAATTATTTTTAATTATCTGCTCAGAGATATTCACTGTAACGGATCAATCTCTCTCTCTCTGTAAATGAGACATGAAAGGGGGCGTATTTCAAGATACGCAATGGAGTAGACCAAACTACTTCATTGCGTTGGTCAGTGTTACACTCAATTATACTGACACCTACTGGCGTGCGTCCATGCAGAATCACGCAAAAATAGAGGTTTACAGTAACGGACGTGACTGTTAATGCGTTATTCGTAGTGACCCATGATAGATTTATTTCGTGTCGATCTTTCCTATAATGGGCACAGCAGTTTGTGACTTTGCGAGATAAACAACATAAAGTAGCACTGGTATTACAAAACATTCAGTGGCATACCAATCAAATACAGACGTGACACAAAAAACACGTTTTAAAAAAATATTACTGACATTAATTGATATTTAAAAATATCACAAAATTAGGCTATTTATTTTTTTTATGTGCCCAACTTTACAACTTTACCCTTCATGACAACTGTGAGGGGGGTGCATTTTTTTATAACTCATCCATTTATATTATATTAAGCTTTAAATTTCTGCATAATTAAGGGTGTCCACTTTTGAGTGACAGGTGGATTCCCGCTGCTGTGGTCATTAGTCATCATTAGCCGTTTGTCTGCTGTCTGTTAGCCGTCACGTTACCTCAGCTAATTGCTGACTGTAAAAATAAATAAATTCGGGAGTGACGCGCTGCCAAGATGGCGACGGTCGGCTACGCCCACTTTAGGCTTCAAAAACGGTCTTCAGAAAAACTACGGGTGACGTCATGGACACTACGTCCATATTTTTTTACAGTATGGTCACAACATACGGCGACATGTTCTGCGACTTGGTGTCAGTCAGGTGTCGTGTCAGTGTCAGTGTGTCGAGATAATGTCAGTGCACACATGCCACTATCCACTGGCACATGCCAATGAAGACCAGATGTGCCAATACGCATAGTGACGTGCCATTGGCTTTTGTGCATCAGAAGTTAATACTGCTACTGGAGACTTATTTATCTTATGCTGGTTGCAGTAGGCCTATGTCCGTTACTCGTTTGTAAAACTTAAATGTGTACAGACAGTACATTTTTTTTTTTTAAGTTAATGATCTACATTAACACCTGTTTATCCGCTTATAGCATTATTTATTCTACCCTTGAACTAAATTTACACTCTATTAAACAGATTTTTTAACTTTACGTATTTATTTATCTAAAATGAAACTGGGGTAACGTACATAAATTAAGGACAGGAACGTAATGTTATATGTAGACTGTTAAAGACTGAAAAATTATTTCTTATGTTTTCTTATTTTTTACTGTTCACATTCCAGCTTTTGTTCTTCATTGACATATCACAACTCAATTCGCTCAAAATAAGAATTTAACAGGCAGTCTGAGTCGGATATAAAATACTTTGGGTCCGACCGAGTAATCAATGCAGGCAGCTCACACACCGACTCAAACAGTAACAGGGCGCGCACATTGTCATTGGCCAGTTTCCTGGAAGACAGACAGATTAACCAATACATATTGTAAAATACGTACAGATATTTTAAAAATTTCAACGTTGATTTAGAAGTGTTTTTGTTAAAGGGCACCTATTATGACTCTTTTCACAAGATGTAAAATAAGTCTCTGATGTCCCCAGAGTATGTATGTGAAGTTTTAGCTCAAAATACGCAACAGATAATTTTTTACAGCATGTTTAAATTGTCATTTTTTGGGGCTCAGAAAAATGCGCTGTTTTAGTGTGTGCCCTTTAAATGCAAATTAACTGCTGCTGCCGGCCCAGGGGGCGGAGCCTCACGAGCTTGCGCTCAGAAGAACCAGAAGGACAATCTCAACAGAAACTCTCAGTTGCGGTGTTCATTTCGACTCGGCGTCGGACAATAATGCCCACAGAGCCAGAGAATATGCTGTATAGTGATAGAACAGGTATAGTTTAGTTTAATTATGGTTATAATTTATTTGTCATCTGTACTCGAGACTCGGACTCGGTCTCAAGACCATATTTTAATGGTCTCGGTCTTGTCATGGACTCGTGTGCATTTTGACTCGGAGTTGACTCGTACTCGAACATATTAGGACTCGGACTTATTCCCGAGTCCACTCGAGTCCCATTCAAAATATTTCATGATTGTTACTGTATGTTAATATTTCTTTAAATTGTTGTTTGATTGAAACGTCCAATGATTGCTGACTTTCTTGTGCGCAACTGCGCATGACTTGAGACTAACGTTCGCGCCACGCAAATGCAGCAGGAGCCTGGTCAGACAAACAGTAGCCTACAGATCCATCCTCGAGTAACAACGAGAGTAAATGAAGACTGCTATGTTCATTCTTACATCCAACAACAACACACCTCAATCGCTTAGGAGACATTCTTGTCTACAGCTGCTCAAGCGTCAAACAATGGCGGACTCTGTGTCCAGCTCACTCAGGGCGGGTCTATGCTCAAACTAAAGTGTCAATCAACAGTCGTGGGAGGGGCCTGCGCAATTCTACGTCACATTGCACCGAATCTTAGAACAGCTCATTCTGAGACAGTGCTTATGATTTATTGAGATTGTAAAAAAACCACTGGGTGGATTTTTATCATTCTAGGGTGGTTTTGCTCACACACTGCCAACACAAATGTAAAAGTGAATTTTGCATAATAGGTGCCCTTTAACCTTTTTCAACCATTTAGCATTAAACATTATATCAACATTGTTTCAACGTTGAAACAACAACTGACATTTTTTCAGCCATATTTCAACGTTGAAGGTCGGTCATGTGCCGGCTGGGGAACTTTACTTCACTCATTAAATGGCCGACAATTGTTAAACTTACACTTTTTTTTTTTTTTTTTTTTTTTTTTTTAACAGGAGAATTATAGTTTAATGTTGAAATTTCAAAAACTCTTATGATGCCGACAAAATCGAGGACCGTGACGTCGCCCGGCATGGCGCAGCCGGGGCCCCACCCTGGAGCCAGGCCCGGGGTTGGGGCTCGTATGCGAGCGCCTGGTGGTCGGGCCATGGAGAAGGACTATCGGTCGGCCTCGAAGAGATTCTGGCAAACCGTCCGGCGCCTCAGGAGGGGGAAGCAGTGTCCTACCAACGCTGTTTACAGTGGAGGTGGGCAGCTGTTGACCTCGACTGGGGATATCACCGGACGGTGGAAGGAATACTTCGAGGATCTCCTCAATCCCGCCGTCACGTCTTCCATTGAGGAAGCAGAGGCTGAGGACTCGGAGGCGGACTCGTCCATCACCCAAGCTGAAATCACCGAGGTAGTCAAGAAACTCCTCGGTGGCAAGGCACCGGGGGTGGATGAGATCCGCCCTGAGTACCTCAAGTCTCTGGATGTTGTGGGGCTGTCTTGGCTGACACGCCTCTGCAGCATCGTGTGGCGGTCGGGGACAGTACCTTTGGACTGGCAGACCGGGGTGGTGGTCCCTCTTTTTAAGAAGGGGGACCGGAGGGTGTGCTCCAACTATAGGGGGATCACACTTCTCAGCCTCCCCGGGAAAGTCTATTCCAGGGTACTGGAGAGGAGAATCCGGCCGATAGTAGAACCTCGGATTCAGGAGGAACAGTGTGGTTTTCGTCCTGGTCGTGGAACACTGGACCAGCTCTATACCCTCTACAGGGTGCTGGAGGGTTCATGGGAGTTTGCCCAACCAATCCACATGTGCTTTGTGGATTTGGAGAAGGCATTCGACTGTGTCCCTCGCGGCATCTTGTGGAGGGTGCTCTGGGAGTATGGGGTTCGGGGCCCTTTGCTAAGGGCTACCCGGTCCCTGTACGACCGGAGCAGGAGCTTGGTTCGCATTGCCGGCAGTAAGTCAGACTTGTTCCCGGTGCATGTTGGACTCCGGCAGGGCTGCCCTTTGTCGCCGGTTCTGTTCATAACTTTTATGGACAGAATTTCTAGGCGCAGCCAGGGGCCGGAGGGGGTCAGGTTTGGGGACCACACAATTTCATCTCTGCTCTTTGCGGATGATGTTGTCGTGCTGGCCCCATCAGACCAGGACCTTCAGCATGCACTGGGACGGTTTGCAGCCGAGTGTGAAGCGGCTGGGATGAGAATCAGCACCTCCAAATCCGAGGCCATGGTTCTCAGTCGGAAAAGGGTGGTTTGCCCGCTTCAGGTTGGTGGAGAGTTCCTGCCTCAAGTGGAGGAGTTCAAGTATCTTGGGGTCTTGTTCACGAGTGAGGGAAGGATGGAACGGGAGATTGACAGATGGATCGGTGCAGCTTCTGCAGTAATGCAGTCGCTGTACCGGTCTGTCGTGGTGAAGAAGGAGCTGAGCCGTAAGGCGAAGCTCTCGATTTACCGGTCAATCTACGTTCCTACTCTCACCTATGGTCATGAGCTGTGGGTTATGACCGAAAGGACAAGATCCGGGATACAGGCGGCCGAAATGAGCTTTCTCCGCAGGGTGGCTGGGCGATCCCTTAGAGATAGGGTGAGAAGCTCAGTCACTCGGGAGGAGCTCAGAGTAGAGCCGCTGCTCCTCCACATCGAGAGGGGCCAGCTGAGGTGGCTCGGGCATCTTTTCCGGATGCCTCCTGGACGCCTTCCCGGGAAGGTGTTCCGGGCATGTCCCACCGGGAGGAGACCCCGGGGAAGACCTAGGACACGCTGGAGGGACTATGTCTCCCGACTGGCCTGGGAACGCCTCGGTGTCCCCCCGGAAGAGCTGGAGGAAGTGTCTAGGGAGAGGGAAGTCTGGGCATCCCTGCTTAGACTGCTGCCCCCGTGACCCGGCCCCGGATAAGCGGAAGAAGATGGATGGATGGATAGTTGATTGACTTTAAACTATTTAATTATTTAAATAATCTATAGCCTATTGTAATGTTCAGTGGCGCAGTAAGAGGAAAGGAAGTGTAGTCGCAGGATAATCGACACATAAATAACATCATATTTGCTTAATGCGAGACGACTAAACGGATTGTGAAAAACACCTGCAAGAGTTCAGTAGTGTCATTAAAGTGAAGGTGAATCCAGTGTTTAAACGAGGCTGCTGTGTCTGAAAGTGTGGCCGACATGTTGCTCTACAAACAAACAATATTAAGAAAAACTGTTAATGCTGCATTAAAGTAAATTAATTGCCATTTACTTCAAATGTGTCGAAATTCAGTTGTGTTTTTTTCTGTGTCCACATACAGGTCTGAAATCAAGTCTCTCATCAAGGAGGAAGAGAAGGAGCAAACTTTTTGTCAAATTATTGTTTTATAAAATGAGTGCGTATGAGCAGAGAGAGGAGGAGGAGAATCGTACCTGTAAAATGAGTGTGTGTGAGGAGAGAGAGGAGGAGGCGTCTGTTCACACTCAAAGAGTGTCCATGAATAGCAACATATCCATGGATAATCCCCCTAAATTCAGTGATGGACCATCTCCAGGATTCAGCTGTGTGTCTATGAAGAGTAACAACTCCATGGATAATCCCCCTAAACTCAGGGATGGACAATCTCCAGGATTCAGCTGTGTGTCTATGAAGAGTAACATCTCCATGGATAATCCCCCTAAACTCAGTGATGGAAAATCTCCAGGATTCAGCTGTGTGTCTATGAAGAGTAACAACTCCATGGATAATCCCCCTAAACTCAGGGATGGACAATCTCCAGGATTCAGCTGTGTGTCTATGAAGAGTAACATCTCCATGGATAATCCCCCTAAACTCAGTGATGGAAAATCTCCAGGATTCAGCTGTGTGTCTATGAAGAGTAACAACTCCATGGATAATCCCCCTAAACTCAGTGATGGACAATCTCCAGGATTCAGCTGTGTGTCTATGAAGAGTAACATCTCCATGGATAATCACCCTAAACTCAGTGATGGACAATCTCCAGGATTCAGCTGTGTGTCTATGAAGCCCCCTGATCTCAGTGATGGACCTGCTGTTACCTTTGACCCTGAGTGAGTACTACAACACTGGCAATAACACACACAAACACATGTGTGCGTATGGTTGCACAAATACTTATTAATAACAAAGGGGAAAAAGGCTAAAACAAATATGTATCCAAATTGAACATATCTGTAGATCAGGGGTAGCCAACATCGGTCTAGGAGAGCCACAGTCCTGCAGCGTTTTGCTCCAACCATCATCAAACACACATGAACAAGCTAATCAAGGTCTTAAAGTTACTAGAAAGCTACAGACTGGTGAGTTTTTATCAGGGTCTGAGCAAAACTCTGCAGGACTGTGGCTCTCAAGGACTGACGTTGGCCAACCCTGCTATAGATGATAGTCTTGGACTCCAGATAACTAGTTAGTCTCAGTAGCCTCTCACCTGGGACACCTATTCTTGAACATAGACCAGAAAATCACAAATCCAAACTTAAATGGTTGCTGAACTTAATGTGCTGCTTTACATTTATTTTTATTTTCTATTAATATAAACTACAACTAAAACTGAAAACGCGGTAAATTCAACCAAGTTGTCTTTCAAATTTGTCCCAAACTATCAATATAGGATAGTTTTATCTGGGAGTTTTAGGGGCAGTTGCCAATATGGCCGCTAGGTGACATTCAAATTGGGTGATTTAAAAACTTGAAGGGTTTCAATTCATGAATGCTTTGGACTACTGGCCTCTTTTGATAAGACACTTAGGATTTATTGCTGAAGTGTAAGCAAGCAACAACAAAAGTAAAAAGTTATAGTAGCTTAAATTAAGATACTTTTTGTGAAGAAAAAATTCTACACTGAACTTGCACTAAATGTAAATAAAATGAAAAAGTTCCCACTAGTGGTCCGCTCCAGTTAAGATATTCTAAAGTAGCTCCTCAAAATAGTAAATAAATATCAATGACTGACACAAATATTAGTTATGATTCCTCTATACTGTTTTTTTTCTGCTCTTCGTCTTTGCTTCACTTCACCAGTGCTCTGTGAGTTTATTGACTGATTTAAAAAACTGTCAAAAGCATCAACAAACATTGAAAGTCAACTGATTCAGTGTTTCCCCTACAATGTATTCAGCAGTGGCGTGGCACCACCGCTGGATTTTCAGCGCCGCTGCAAAATCTATACATGATCAGTAATATCACAACATTCACTTCATTCACTTACACACCTATAAACACTGAGACATGGCGACCGGCGGCGCTGCTAATGCGGTGGCTCTCAATCCACTTGTTAATAATAGAAGTGACGCGGCACGCTCGTTTTTCCAGGCGCGCCTCTGTTCATGGTTGCATGGCAACGACAGACGCCACGGAATAGCAAGCACTTGTGGAAAGGAGAAAGCGGTATGAACTGCGAAATAGGTACCGAGATTTTCACTGATATATTGGTGCCGAATACTGAAATTTTGGTACCGTGACAACATTATTAGGTAGTTATGAATTGGCTAATCACAAAGAGACCTTTTCTACGTTTAAGGCATTAAACATACTGTAGGCTACAAATTCTTCTTACCAAGTAGAAAGACGTGTTCTGATAACTTCCACATTCTCTGACGATGAAACGAACGGTCGCTCGGGCGCACTTCAATAAAGTACTGTAGGTCAGCTACGTTATTGAGGAAGGTCTGTAGTTGAATAAGGTTAGGATAGCTACGTTAATATTCTTTATCGGGTTATTTGCCAGTGAGCTGTATATGGTAACAGATGGAGTGACATAGAAGAATAGTGAATATTTACTTTTTTATACGTGGGTTTGTTGTTTTGGGACACCTACTGCAGATAGTCCTGATAGTTAAATCATATTTAATTTGGTGAAGACAGACCTGAGGAATAGGCAACAAGGTCAGCATCTGGCCATGTGCATGCGTGTCAGCATTAATGCTTCCCCCACAATAGCATTCAATTACCAAAGAGCCTTAGAAATCTTCTATGAAAGCCCAGAAAAATGAAGTGCTCACAGATTGGGTGTGGCATTTGCCATTAAGATAAAAATGTTCAATAAATTGTAAATAATATTTTTCTGGGTTGTGCCGTTTCATTTTTCCCCTATCAGTTTCTACCTTATAGCTGAAAATTAACACAAAAGAAAAACATTAATAATCCTGTCTAAAATTATAAAATGAAAGTTTCTGTTTGTGACCAGTTCAAGGTATGTGCTGCAGTAATCATGACTTGAATCTGTTGATGGTATATCATATTTGTTAGGGGTGTAACGATACACCAATGCCACGGTTCGGTTCATATCACGGTTTTGGAGCCACGGTTCGGTTCGGTTCGGTTTGCTGTGGGGGCAGGGTTCATGGCAGGGCACCACCAGCAATAATAACACTAGATTCACTTTTAACTTAATAAAAACAACAACAACAATAATTTAACTTATTAACTTTATCTTTATTAATTTTATACATTGGCTTCACGTTTTCTTTAGAGCAGTTAGCACACCTGAGTTAACTAAAATGAAATAAATGTCTCCACTGCCTAGTCAGAAATAAACTGCACACCTGAGTAGGGTTGCCAACTTCAGAAAAGTAAAATGCGGGACAATCGTGGTTCTTTATAGGAAAACAAGGGACACTCAAAATATTTACTGTGTCGCACAATGTACATCATTTCAGTGTCTGCAGACAGTTAAGTATATGTTTAAAAGGTTATCAGACAAACACATTTGTATTGCTTAACCTATTTATGTACAATTTAATATTTTTAATGTCATACAAAAAAAATGTCACATTACAAACAAACCATCAATCAAAATAACAGCATTTATCTGAAGTAGAAAGCTTTTTTAACATTATACATAGGCCTACAGTTCAAAAGTTTGAGGTTAGTAAGATAATTTTTTTGGGAAAGAAATTAAAGTAATTGCCTACTTTTATTCAGCAAGGATGCATTACATTAATCAAAAGTGACAGTACATTTATAGTGTTACACAAGCTTTCTATTTCAAATAAATATCTTATGATCTTTACATTCATCAAAGAATCCTGGGGGGGAAAAAACAAAACAGTTTTAAACATTAATAATAATCAGAAATGTTTTGTGAGCATATTATTCCCTCAGGTAGATTACATGTTTTCTTGCGTGGCTGGATGTTGGACTCATGAACAATAATCACGTTGTTTGCATTTGCCAAAATCAAAACGTGGACAGTGAAAGGGAATTACCGAGTCCGGCTTGAAGAGGAAGCGACCAGACGGCAGAGGATTATGTTCGCAAATCAATGTCTCAAAACAATGATTAAAAAAAGCTGTGATATGTCTTCATATTGGATGATGACAGGTGTCTGTGATCATTCTCAAGTGTCGTGATCAGCACTGCTGCTGTTGCTGCTGTATCAGTCAGTCTTCAATCTCAATATGCCGCGGAGTTGCCATCCTGAAGTGCGTATGTAAACTCCCGAGCGTGATCGATCACCCAAATCACGTGACATGCACTTTATTTAGTAAATAATATTATAATAATATTTAGTAAAACTACAGCTCTTATTAGTTGTTAAAACTGTTCTCATTAATTACTATTTAATCAAATGTCAAGGAAGAAAAAAATAGTTTTGTGACAAAGTGAAGTGAGAGTTGGGCAGCAGGGGGCGGGGCGCGTTCGGTTCGACATGAGAGTATCGCGGTTCGAACCGTGGCTGGTGTATCGCGGTTTTTCGGTTCGGTTTGAATATCGTTACACCCCTAATATTTGTATGTCTTAAAATAACCATTTCTATACACAAAACTAGCCAGAAGTCATGGTTTAAAGGGGTCATATAATGGTACATGCACTTTTACAAGTTGATTGTACTGAAATGTGTGTTGGCAGTACCTGTACACAACCATCATAAAATGATAAAAATCCATCCATCTTAAATCAAGCTGTTCGACCGGTCGGACGCCCCTGCCACGATTGTTAATTGACGTTTCAACACAGAGCCGCCCTCGCTCGTGAGCGAGCTGTCATCATAGTCCGCCATTGTTGATACGCTGGTGCAGAATGGCGTCTAACTGATTGTGGTGTTCTGTTCTTGGGTGTAATAACGAACACAGCAGTCATTTTGATGTTCCCAAATCCGAACTGCTGAAGACGCAGTGGCTGAGTTTGTTTTCGAAGGGAATATTCCCCACGATCAACGTCAATGCTTTCATGTTTGCGCGAATCATTTCACACACCATACTTATAGAAACGAGTGTCCGTATAAAGCTGGTTTTGCTAAGAAGCTGCTCCTGAAAAAAGGATCGATACCAACTATTGGTGTTCCTGCTGCACCTCCAGAAGAAGTGAGTGTAACGTTTTATTAACCTTTATATTAATCTTTGCAAATCGCTTGCACGCTTCACGATGAATGCGGCTAAGGTTTACACTCAGGGTACATTACGGCATGTTTTCTATGTACAACATTCTCAATATAATTCATAATCCCATGTTTAGAATGAACTTGCTGATGTTTGCTGATATCAAACGCAATTGTTGAACCATCGTTCCCTACAGGCACAGAATGATCAGAAGCAGAACGTACAATTGATTCAGAACGACTTTTCACTGACTCTAATTCAAGATGACGTAATTTAACCTGCGTTTCAGGCGCGTAACATCCCCAGAACCGACGGAAAACGGAGACAATGGGTGAAAGGGTGATAAAGTTACCTTGGCTTCGGCTTCCCCTTCCACCGTATCACGTTTGACGTGTCAGAAGCAGAATTGGGTGATCACCCAATCCTGCTTCTGACACGTCAAACCTGGAGGGAGACTTTTCAGCTGCCTCATCTTCCGCCGCTTTCGCAAACACATTTAATTCAACAAGCTTTTGAAATACCGAAGCTTTGATAGACTTTTTCAACAGTTGCTTTGAAACTGGAATTTTAAAGTGATCGGCTATTTCTAAAAGATCATCTTTTCGACACTTGTCTAACTGTTCAGGCGTTGGATTTTTAATAAATTCATGAAAATCATTTTTCTTACCTCAGACCGGGCCGTCGGTTCGGGCCGTCATTTTGTTCCGGGTCCGACTCCGGTTCAAATTGATACGGTTGCACAGTGTCCTCAGAGACTCCCGCTGCCATTCTTCAAAATATACCCTCAACTGTTGTCAAGGCAACACTCCACATGTGTTGTGTCAGGTCAAAACGCCCCACAGAACAGAGGGACGGGGTGAGCAAAGCTCATTATCATTTAAAGACACATGCACTTAAACGGCGTGCTGAAAACGGAGCTGTTTTTGACCAGGTAAAATGAGTGTTTTCTTACAATACTAATGAGAATTTTTAATTAAAGTATCGTTAGCATCATAGCATAATTGCCTATGTCCTATTTAAAAAAAAAAATTACTTAGGCAATTATGCTATGAGGCTAACGATATTACAAACTTTTAATTTAGACCCTAAGGAATCATATTAGCTTGTACAAAAATGGCATTATATGACCCCTTTAAGGGGTTATTTTAAAAAAAAATGTGTTTAAATAATCCTGGAATATGGCCATGATGTGTCTTCCTACATGTTTGTTTAAGAAATGAAAAGCTACACACTCCATCAATTAGGCTTAGATGAACTATTGCCAAACACATAACTTTCTAGAAACATAACCACTGCAATGATAATCCAGTCATAGACTCTTAAGCATTTCAATTCAATAGAATAAACTTTATTAATCGCCAGAGGCGGAAATTTACACATCACAGCAGCACATACCACAAAGTAATAATAATAAATAAAAAACATTCACAACAATAACCATTATTTTCCAGTATCAGTTCCGCAAGGCATTATGATTATATACAACCAAATGATTCTATAATATAATCCATCATCTCGTATAGCACCGATTGTACAGTCTAATAGCAGTTGG
This sequence comes from Leuciscus idus, assembly GCA_021554675.1. Taxonomy (NCBI): domain Eukaryota; kingdom Metazoa; phylum Chordata; class Actinopteri; order Cypriniformes; family Leuciscidae; genus Leuciscus; species Leuciscus idus. The sequence continues at coordinate 6,070,245 of CM038621.1, read as the reverse complement.
TAAAAAGGACTTTCTAAATCACTCCTTGTGTGTCAGGGTATTGCAGGTTGAAGACGAGGAAACAGGATTTCACTAAACAGGGGAGGGGAGGGGAGGGCGTCCTGAAGCCCTACCCGGGTGGGTCAGGAACGAGGGACCAGGGACCGGTGGGCAGGGATCAGGGGCTACAGGACGTCACTGATGGACCAGGGGTACTAGGGCGGAGCCGGTAGTTCCGGTGGCAATGGCGGAGATGACCCTTCGGGTGGCCATGGCGGAGATGACCCTTCGGGTGGCCATGGCGGAGATGACCCTTCGGGTGGCCATGGCGGAGATGACCCTTCGGGTGGCCATGGCAGAGATGTTTTTTCAGGTGGCTATGGCGGCACTGGGAACAGCATCGGAGAGACCTCCACGGTCCCCCTAGCAGGTATACTGGATCAGCTTTGCATGCGACTGGCCCTGGATCAGCTGGGCAGGCGACTGGCTCTGGCTCGGGCTCGACTGGGTAGACACAATGCGTGGGTTTGGCAAAATCAGCACACTTGCGGGCCCCACGGACAGACATAACATACAGACATTTTCGACAACAGATCAGCGCTATTCAACGCCAGCTTCCGTGACCTAGGCCAGGTGATCTCAGCTACGGGTCCAGAGCGGTGATGGACCGTTTCCTTTCCGGGCCTGGTTGGGCTGACTGGATGCCTGGGTTTGGCTGGACTTAAATACACAAGGAAACAGATCAGGGAAATATGACACAGCTGGGGCAAAACAAACGAGATAACTAAATGAGGTGATTAACAGGGCACAGGTGAGACAGATAAATTAATGATGAACTGAATACAAATCACAAAAACAGTCCAAACACAAACAGAAACGTGACATTGTGACAGCGGGGATGAATTAGGGCGCTTTCACACTGGCAGTTTAGTGCGGACCGGGGCACGGTTCGCATGAAAAATCGCTAATGTGAACGCTGTCATCGGACCCGGGTGCGCACTAGAGTACCGAACCCGAGACTACCTGGAGGAGGTGGTCTGAGCTCGGTTGCTCCCGAACCGTGGCGCGGTTCGCGTTAATGTGCAAGCAACACGGACTCGGGTGCGCGCTTGTTCAGGAACTATAGTATCCCGCGCATGCGTATCACTGTCGATATCATTGTTTCATTCATTCTCCATGCGTTTTCCGTGTGCGTTTGCGATGACGTAAGATCACTGCAAACGCACCTGGGTTCGATACAACTAATTGAGTTTGAAACCAGACCAACGCTGCGGGGGGCGCCGGAAACTAGCGCACTCGGGTTCGGACCGCAGCAAATCTAGCTTTACTTATCTGATGTTACGGTCTCAAATTTCTGACCCTTGTATGCTGCGTAACTTGCTAAGGATATTATCTACTAAAATCAACCACAATTTCCTTCGGTTTACAAGCATTGAGCCTACATCTGTACTGAAAAAAATGATTAGTTGAATTTAATAAAAAAAAAATTATGGTAAGTGGTTGCACACAATTGATTTTAGCTACATTTGAACAAATGCATTCAACTTAATGCATTTGTTTAAATGTAGCTAAAATCAATTGTGTGCTATCACTTACCATAATTATTTTTTTATTAAATTCAACGAATAATTTTTTCCAGCACCAATCCACAAAACTCTCGAATAGCTCCTGAGACTCACCCTCATCATGGTCTGTTATACAGTCAACAATTGCTGAGTCATCAGAACATTTCTGGAGGTGACAGGTTTCAGAGTTGCACTGAAAGTCTGATGTTTAAAAAGTAAACAAAAAAGGAGCTAAAACCTTTCCTTGAGAGACTCCAGTACTGCACTTCACTACTTGAGATACACATACATCCCAACCTGCAAAAAGTCATTTCAGGGAGGTTTTTTTCATGTAGCCTTGTCAACTAGCCGGCCTGAATAATATGCACATGAAATGAAACTTGTTGAACTCACCTCAACATGTCTTTTAGAATATTTTAACCTGCTATGGGCAATGCTGGGCAAAGTCACTGTTACAAACTGTACAGCGTGCAAGACTATTATTATGTTTTACTCTTATAAGACAGGGGTACACTTTCGTGTAGTCTATCGTAAAATGTGTCTTATACTTTCATTTTTTGGGGCACTCTCCCTCTGCCATGACCCTCCTGTTTCTAGACACACTGAACTGATTAATTCGGTTCAGGAGAAGAGATAAAAGCCCGCCCACACTGACAATTGATTGGTTGATTTACCGAAACAGGCCAATCGGATGCTCTCTATCTTTCTACATGCGCTTCATGAGGCACACAGTGCCACACACGCCCACTAGCACACAAACGCAAGGTGTCTCGCTCCCTCTCCCTCTCTGCCGTGCGCGCGCGCGCGCTACACGGTTTGGAACACAGTCTCTGTCTCCCATGCGCGCTCTTGCTCGCTCGCTCTAGATTCCGGGAGATTTTAACTCATTTGCGGTGTTAGATTTTGGTGTATTTGGCCAGGCAGTGGTTTGGGTGGCTCGCCAATGTATTAGATTTCTCCAATACATAAAATAAGTAAGCTTGACCAGAGTTCTTGTGGGGAGAAGAATTTATTGAAGGTTTGTAGTGTAGCAGTCCTTCAGCAGCGATGTTAGCATGTCGCCCTTCAACAATCTTAACCCAACGTTCTGTGTCTGAGAAAGAACTTTATACATGAAGACAGCCTATGGGCTACAAACAATAGAAACCTGTTAGGACCTCCCACAGGAGATCGATCTAACTTGCTAATCCACTCTGAGCAGTGCAATTTTTTATTTTTTATTCACACCAATCAGTTTCTATGGGCCATACATCTGAATGGGTCGTTCATCTGTATGGGCCATTTGGCACACACCTTTGCAGACACAAACAGACTGCATTGCATCTGATACACAGTCACAATGTAAATGAATCTGATGACTGATAATACAAAATCTATCAGCAGGCATCAGGGAGCCGCTATCAATATGCGGGAGACTCCCGGAACTTCCCGGGAGACTTGGGATGTCTGTATACAGTACACAATCATGCATTCTCACATACTGTGGTCTGTTTAGGAGATAGTCAGCCAATAGCCAATTAACAATACTCGGATGTTCTCCAACATTTTCCATCTCACATTTAAGTAGTGAAGGCTGTATAGTATTAAATGCACTCGAGAAATCAAAGAATGTAATTCTGACGATGTTATCCAGAGGCTCTAAATGACTTAGTGATTTGTGTAAGAGAGAAATAATTGCATCATCTTCGCCAACACCAGTAAAAGACTCACCTGGACTTCAGCAAAGTTTGTACTATTTTCTGTTTAATTTTATAAATAAATGAAATTTATTTTTGTTTAATAAATACACTGTCATTAAAATACATTTATATATTAAAAACACTTATATATTAGCATTTTTAAAAACTAAAGATTCTGAAAGCTTTGAAGGAGATGCCATAAAAAAGATTTTTGGCTTTACAGTAGTAACAATAATTGTGATAATTTATTATATGAAATGATTAATATCATATTTTTAAATTAGGGCTGTCAAACGATTAATCGCGATTAATCGCATCTAAAATAAAAGTTTGTGTTTACATAATTTATTTATGTGTACGGAGTATAATTATTTTCTATATATAAATACACACACATGCATATATATATTTAAGAAAATGTGTTATATATAAAATATTTATATATAATATAAATTATATATAGAAAATAAATATACACAGTACACACACATGTATTATGTAAAAACAAACTTTTATTTTGGATGCGATTAATCGCGATTAATCGTTTGACAGCCCTATTTTAAATATTATGTTTCCCTTATAAATATGGGGGAACCATATGGTTAATGTTACTTTATAAATGTATTATTAAACATCTGAATCTAACCATGTCATGTCAACAAATGGAAAAGTCAGCCAGCTATTAATTATAATGTTAATTATTGTGCCTTTTGCCCCAACAGTAGGACCAAACTTTACATATTATTCAAAAAATAATATAGTAATTATATAATGAATATAATAATAATAAAAAATTACCTTGAACAAAACTGAAAATCATTAACAAGACCTTTATCTCAAAATATATTCAATAATTTTTGTGATTCTCAATGGCTAATTAAAGCGCTGCTGTCCGTGATAACATCAAGAATCAGCCAAATGTCCATGTGAAATGTGGATGTTTAGGAAAGTTTTTGTGCCTTTTAGTGATTTAAAGGATAATAAAATCAAATGCAGCTTTTACCCCGGTGGCCTTTAGCCCTTTTGTACCCTACTATTAATAAAACATATTTTCTCTCTAAAACTAATACAAATACTGCTCTATAAATTACAGAAGTATTGACAGGGTTAATTTAATGGAGCAGACAAATAATATGCAGAGAAACAATGTAAAATATTTCTGTTTATTTCTCATTATCAACAACATGAAAAGAAAGAGAGCAGCTTCTCCGGTATCCAACTGTCTGACCATGAAGGCCACAAAATTCAGTGATGGACCAGTGACCTTTGACCTTATGTATCATCATGTAGGGTGAGAGACACATGAACTCAGAAAATGTTACATATCATATGGCTAAAGTTCTTTAAAAAGTATAACAAGTAACAAGTGGAAGTAAAGATGCAAAGAAAGGAATTGTTAAATAGTGCTTTCTTCTGCTTCTCTCTGTCATTTCTCTGTTAGACCTCCATTTACACAGGAATGATTTTTGTTACATGTGTTGCATCAGTGTTATATTGACAATTATCCTTTAAAGTTGACATGCAATCAAAATTGACCCTATTTACTTTGTAAGTGTATATTACTAGTCTTGTGGTGAACAATTAATCCGTGCAAGTTGATACACAGAACAAAATTGTTTGCCGTGGTAATCTTTAATCAAAATCTGAAAAGTTCCTTCCAGTCTGGAATGGCGTTCCTTCTCTGATGACGTCAGTTTGACAGCTTTTGTTGAAGACGCTTAACCACTCCTCAAACCGTTAGTCTGCTATGAGCAGAGATGTAGAGGAGGAGCGCTAAAGTAAAACCTTGCCCTCTGTTCAATATTCCATTTCACTTGGAAATACGTCACAACACTGGAGAAAAGTCGTTTGCAACTTCCGGTTCACGGGGACTTTAAATTAGTGATGTACTGAAATGATCAACTTTGATAAAAACTGAAACAAGAAAATTCTGGTTAGGAATAAATAAAATCGGTGGTTCTAAATCTGGTTGTCATGACAAATTGCTAGAGGTGCCACAAAATCTTTGCTTATTCCAGTATCTTAAATATTAATATATAAATGTAAGTTTCACGAGTTCACACTTGAGGGAGTAAGATTGAATGCGTATTTGGCGTGCTGTCCGGAGGGCTCCGAGCTCGGAATTCAGCCCGAACCCAGAGTACTCCCCCTGCATGTAAGTGTTTAGAACTAGAAGTGTGAGAAGGGGTGGTGGGGGGATGCTGCAAACTGTCAATGGATCGAGGTAAGACTGCTGAGTCTATATATACCCTCTTATCATTGATTGCTGAGTGCTATCCACTTGTGTTAATTATCTGAACGTGCTCCTCCCGAACTTAGTTAATAAAACTTCATTTTGTAAGGATACACTGATCAATCTGCCATAAATCAGCCAATAATAACTTTCTATGAATCGACTGATTGTCTCTAAACTTGCCAATCGTATGTTGATGACACAAAAAATGCAAGACTGCTCAAACCATAGAGTGAGAGCAAATATAAAATAACTTTTTAAAATCAGGATTCATATCAGCTGGTCAAGGAAATCTGTGATCGGTATAAAATATGTGAATATTTCTAAAAGAAAAGGTGGCAGGTAATTTAGACATAAAATCTTCTCTGACTTTTCAAATGCTTCACTTCACAAAGGGGACATTAATGTGCAACTAGGAAATGCAGAAACAAACTGAGTTTGCTGTCTCTTATAATAAATCACCTACCATCAGTCATCATTTACGTGTAAATTAATTACATATAATCATTTCAGATGAACACTGCTTTTTCTCCAAGTCAGTGCTTCTGTGATATTTTAAAATAATGGTTTCTGGTTTAAACTTTCTGCCAAGAATTTTAGCCTTTCTCTTTTTTTTCGAAACATTTTGACTAATGAAAACTCGATGTCTCCCTACTTTAAATATGGAGGTCATTATCTGCCCCCAAATGCCGGATTTATAAGAGCTCCAGCCCATGTTCAGTGTGCAAATTTCACAAAGAAACAATTTGGTGAATTGTACTTGAAAGGGGAACTTTTATGTGAGAAGTTTAGTTATATTTTCAGTTCATTATGAAACCGTAGCGAGACAGTGTTTCCCAACCGGGGTGCCGTGTAAAAACTCCATCAAACATTTAAAAATGGCAAAAATGTGTAAAAATTGTTTTACCATCAATCTCGGATCGTCAGAAGTCTCTAATAACAACAAATAATGCGCATAATAAGTGTATAATAAAAATACAAATCATAAGTTTTCGGCGTTGAATTGCGGAGGTTGCGCTTACGCGTGATTTTATTCCCGTGCCTCATTCCCAGTGTGTCCACATAAAGCTGCCTATTTTTCATTGTTGCACTTATGGTCAAATACACACAAACAACGTCTTGCCGTGTATTCACATAATCACATCGGTTATGTCCGTGCTGCTGTCAACGGTAACGCAATATTCAAAATATTTAACGCAATTAAAGCAGCATCCGTTTTTTTTCTGTCATCCTTTGGCTAGCGTTACATTATATAATCACATTCTTCTTCATGCAAATGCCAAACCATGCAAGCGAGAAAATACAAAAGAGAATGTGCTGTCTGTGATGCTGACACACACAACTCACACGACGCACAGAACGATGCGCGCCAGAATCGACTTCTCTTTCGCGCTTTTGCTTTGAGTATCCTCATGAGAGCAGTCTTAAATTAGTTAAATAAAGTCTTAAATGAACGTTAAGAGTTGTGAGAAAATGGGACGCGTGTGGGATCCACATGTGCAGCAGTGACATCAGATGACTTCATTCATAAAAAGATGCCATTAAACAATTATTTGAAATATACTGTCTTTATGTTGTTTCTACATTAATTTGGAGATTAACTGTGAAATTATTACATAAAATATATTAAAAACAAGCTTTCTTGTGCAATTATAACAACATTATCCCAATATAAAAACACAAATACACTGAGTGAGCAAACATTTAGGTGAGATTTGCAATGGTAATTGAGCAATGTTTATATATGAATAAAAGCCTTAATTAAATATGTTATCATGTAAAGTGATCTCTTCAGAAGAAATTAATGATTTCCTGGACTTTAAATTGATGGACAAAAAAATTTTATAATGTTAAAAATATCTATATGACAGTAGGCCTATACGGCAGTTCTTCCCTGTGGTATTGTAGGGTGCCACACTTTTTTCTTCTTTTTTTTAAAGGGTGCCTTGACTGAAAAAAGGTTGGGAAACACTGGATTAGACTGTGGTGGGCCGCCACAATCTAGTTAATGAATGGGAAACACTAATGGGTTAAAAATATCATTGCTAAACTCCATGTGTGATATCAGGATGTCAGTTGGCCACAATGTCTGTAAGAGCAAACACTAGTACTCAGACTATGATATGATTTTCATATTAAACATATTTAAATATTTTCTTTATTTTCACAAAAGTCTTTTCTGTTTGTTTTTGTGTCTCTGTCTTCTTAATGTGTTTTCAGTGGTGAGAGAGCTGACCAGATCAGAGATGTGTCCTGTCAGACCAGCACATCCTCCTCCTGTCAGAAACACATCAGTCATCATGACACAGTGGCAGCCCTGCAGCTCGATTCTCACCAGCCAGTGCATGATGATCTGCAGAGAGTCAAAGACCAGCACAAAACCAGCATGAAGAACAAGTATGAGAGCTTATTTGAGGGAATCAAACTACAAGAGAATCAGACCCTCCTGAACAGGATTTACACACAGCTGTACATCATAGATGGAGAAAGTGAAGGAGTGAATGAAGAACATGAGGTGTTACAGATGGAGAAAAGTTACAAGACACTCCAAGACACTCCAATCAACTGCAATGACATCTTTGATCCTTCACCTGAACTAGGATATGAGGAGAAGAGAAGAGAGAAGAAGGACAAAATCAAGACTGTTCTTACTAAAGGCATCCCTGGAATTGGAAAAACCGTCTCTGTGCAGAAGTTCATTCTGGACTGGGCCGAGGGAAAAGCCAATCAGGATGTAGATTTCATGTTTGTTCTTGCATTTAGAGAGCTGAACTTGATTAAAGATCATCAGTACAGTCTTCACAGACTTCTGCTGGACTTTCATCCTGAACTTCAAGATCTGGACTCAAAGATTTATGATGAATGTACAGTTGTGTTCATATTTGATGGTCTGGATGAAAGCAGAATTACACTGATGTTTTCAGACAGTGAGAAAGTTTCTGATGTGACTGAGTCTTCATCAGTGGGTGTGTTGATGTCAAACCTCATGAAAGGAGATCTGCTTCCCTCTGCTCTCATCTGGATCACCACCAGACCAGCAGCAGCCAATCAGATCCCCTCCAAATACATCAACCGTGTGACAGAGATTCAGGGATTCAATGAGCTTCAGAAGGAGGAATACTTCAGGAAGAGAATAAGCAATAAGCTTCAAGCCAGCAGAATCATCTCACACATCAGAAGAGCAAGAAGCCTCCACATCATGTGTCACATACCTGTCTTCTGCTGGATCTCAGCCACTGTGCTTCAAAACATCCTGAAGCAAGATCTCAGTGCAGAAATCCCTCAAACTCTGACGGAAATGTACATACACTTCCTCCTCATTCAAACTAGTATGAGGAACCAGAAGTATGAAGAGAGAGATCCAAAGAATCTCCTGCAGTCCAACAGAGAAGTGATTGTGAAACTTGCTGAACTGGCTTTCAATCAGCTGATGAAGGGCAATGTGATGTTCTATGAGGAGGACCTGATTGAGAGCGGCATAGACGTCACGGACGCCTCAGTGTATTCTGGGATTTGTACTGAGATCTTTAGGGAGGAATCTGTGATTTATCACAGGAAGGTTTACAGCTTTGTACATCTGAGCTTTCAGGAGTTTTTTGCAGCACTGTATGTGTTTCTCTGTTATTTACACAAGAACAGTGAAGTTCTGAAAATGTTCCTCACAGGAAAGTTCAGAACTAAGTCTGGGAATGTTTCTCTGGATGTGTTTTTGAAGGGAGCAATGAATAAAGCTTTGGAGAATAAAAATGGACACCTGGATCTTTTCCTTCGATTCCTTCATGGCATCTCGCTGGAGTCCAATCAGAGGCTCTTACAGGATCTGCTAATTCACACAGAGAACAACCCAGAGAGCATCAAGAAAATAATCCAAAACCTCAAACGAGGCCAAAAAGACAATGTCAGCCCTGAAAGATGGATGAATCTGTCGCATTGCTTGATTGAGATGAAGAATAATTCTATTGTTGAAGAAATGCAGGCATTTTTAAAATCTGGAACAAACGACAAACGTCTTTCTCTTGCACAGTGTTCAACTTTGGCAAACATGATCCTGATGTCAGAGGAGGTGATGGATGAGTTTGATCTTAAAAAGTTCAAGATCAGATCATCACGAGAGGGTCGAAGGAGACTTTTACCTGCTCTGAGGAACTGCAGAAAAGCTCTGTGAGTGTGAAAATATGACCATAATATCAAATGAATTGAAATATGAACATAATACCCCCATAATGATAGATGAAGTTGGTCTTGACACCTGCATACCTTTTAATCAAATATCCTTTTTTTTTCAGTTTGGCAGACAGTAATCTCACAAATCAGCTCTGCGAAATTGTGTCTTCAGCTCTACAGTCATCAAACTCATCTCTGAGAGAGCTGGACCTGAGTAACAATTACCTGCATGATTCAGGAGTGAAGCTGCTCTGTATTGGACTGAGGAGTCCAAACTGTCAACTCAATGTTCTGAGGTTTGTGTTTCACACTTATTAATTATAGTTTCTCAATTGTTTATATATTTAATTGGAACTTGAAATGCAATCACATAAAATTATGATTACTGATTATGAGCCAGGTAACAAAATCTACAGTTTAAGGCAGTAACTTGTAAGCACACAGCACAAGACACTCATATATATGTAAAATCAAACAAGACTTTATTGAGCTACTCTAATACACACAAACTAATCTAACAAAAACACACAAACATTTGATGATTGATGTTGCATTCTGAGGGACATCACTCGATGGTGAATGGTTGGTTGGCTTTGCTGGGTGGCGCTTTGTGTGCCGGTGTGGTGAACAATCAAGTTCATTTGAAGAGATGAGTCTGAGCTTAGGACCCAAGCAATCCAATTGGTTCAAAGCACGTTTTATGGGTAATCGTTTTAGTGCCTGGTTACAAATCATACAAAATCATTTTATTATAGAAGACGTTTGTACTACGTTATAACGAGTCATTAATGTATTTTAACTTATACGTTTCATATACTAGTATTTAACCGAAGCAATAGATTGTGAAATTAAACATTTCTCGTTGTTAGTGTTTTTTAGTTAGCTTAGATAGTAGCATAGCATACAGCTAACGTTATCTGATGATCGTGCTATGAGTTTTAACTGAGCTTATACTGCCCTGATAGTGCCTTACCGTATTCAATTCGTAATGCAATTATAATTATTTAATTATTTTTTATAGGGATGTCACGGTACCAAAATTCAGTAGTCAGTACTGATACCATTAAATATTTACGGTTCTCGGTACTAATTTTGGTACCACAGCAAAATCTGTTGGAACTATTTTTCAATTTTATTTAACTATTTGAAAAAAATATTAAATTCAATTCAAAGACTTTATTTATGACGTAATCATAAGTAAATAATACATATAAGCATTAAAGGCTACATGCTGTTTAAAGGGACATTGTGTAGGAATTTCTCCCATCTAGTGGTGAAATTGTATTTTGCATTCAAACGAATAATGCTCTCCAGCGCCTCACTTTTTCAAATGCGCGTTGCATCTACGGTAGCCGTTATGTACCAAAAAGCTATGACAGGATGTCTTATAATAGCACTTCGAGTTTTTCTTCGGGTGAACATGTTTGTTATTTAAAACAAACTGAAACTTGAAACAACGAAAAAAAGAATGTTACAGTATGAACTACTGACTGTGAAAAACATTAACTATGGTAATTAGTAGTAATGCCTTCTTTACTCGTTATATTTTTTGAAGTATGTGCATTGTTAGATATCATCATCATCAGAGCCTTCTCTAACGTTACTTTATTCAATAGCTGCTATTAATCAAAGAGCCTGTTTAACTTTTAACTATAAATGTTCTACTGTCTATATAATAAAGTACACAACCAAGCAATGAAAAAAAAGCTTGTAATTAAGACCGTAACATTGACTTACCTGTTGAGAAGAAAGCAGGCAACTTCAGGGTCTCTTTTGAAAGCTTTCTCCTGCATTAGCTATCCTGACAGTAACCCTTGTTTTTGTAATCTCCGGTCACGTTTCCTTTTACGATCTATTTTGGACTTTTTCGACGACGAGGACTCCTTATCCTGTGACTCATATGTATGTATGAATGAACGGTGTATAAATAACCGTGCAGTGCAGCCTTTTAAACTTGCCGCGGCAGTGACAAGCGCCTCTCATTGCTCTGCTCCTCCGCTTCTGCTGGCTTCAGTCACGTGACGCTGGCTCTGAACGAAACGCGTTGTGGAAACGCGTTGGCCTAGTACTTTTTGTCCCTCTCTGCTATTATAGTTTTTCAAGATGGCGGAACTACATGGAAGCCTCCGTGGACCTACCCGTCCCATGTATATAAAGATAATAAATTAGTCTGATCTATATATATATAGTGAGGAAAATAAGTATTTGAACACCCTGCTATTTTGCAAGTTCTCCCACTTGGAAATCATGGAGGGGTCTGAAATTGTCATCGTAGGTGCATGTCCACTGTGAGAGACATAATCTAAAAAAAAAATCCAGAAATCATAATATATGATTTTTTAACTATTTATTTGTATGATACAGCTGCAAATAAGTATTTGAACACCTGTCTATCAGCTAGAATTCTGACCCTCAAAGACCTGTTAGTCTGCCTTTAAAATGTCCATCCTAAATTAGATGCACCTGTTTGAGGTCGTTAGCTGCATAAAGACACCTGTCCACCCCATACAATCAGTAAGAATCCAACTACTAACATGGCCAAGACCAAAGAGCTGTCCAAAGACACTAGAGACAAAATTGTACACCTCCACAAGGCTGGAAAGGGCTACAGGGAAATTGCCAAGCAGCTTGGTGAAAAAAGGTCCACTGTTGGAGCAATCATTAGAAAATGGAAGAAGCTAAACATGACTGTCAATCTCCCTCGGACTGGGGCTCCATGCAAGATCTCACCTCGTGGGGTCTCAATGATCCTAAGAAAGGTGAGAAATCAGCCCAGAACTACACGGGAGGAGCTGGTCAATGACCTGAAAAGAGCTGGGACCACCGTTTCCAAGGTTACTGTTGGTAATACACTAAGACGTCATGGTTTGAAATCATGCATGGCACGGAAGGTTCCGCCGCTTAAACCAGCACATGTCAAGGCCCGTCTTAAGTCATGGGAGAAAGTCATGTGGTCAGATGAGACCAAAATAGAACTTTTTGGTCATAATTCCACTAAACGTGTTTGGAGGAAGAAGAATAATGAGTACCATCCCAAGAACACCATCCCTACTGTGAAGCATGGGGGTGGTAGCATCATGCTTTGGGGGTGTTTTTCTGCACATGGGACAGGGCGACTGCACTGTATTAAGGAGAGGATGACCGGGGCCATGTATTGCGAGATTTTGGGGAACAACCTCCTTCCCTCAGTTAGAGCATTGAAGATGGGTTGAGGCTGGGTCTTCCAACATGACAATGAACCGAAGCACACAGCCAGGATAACCAAGGAGTGGCTCTGTAAGAAGCATATCAAGGTTTTGGTGTGGCCTAGCCAGTCTCCAGACCTAAACCCAATAGAGAATCTTTGGAGGGAGCTCAAACTCCGTGTTTCTCAGCGACAGCCCAGAAACCTGACTGATCTAGAGAAGATCTGTGTTGAGGAGTGGGCCAAAATCCCTCCTGCAGTGTGTGCAAACCTGGTGAAAAACTACAGGAAACGTTTGACCTCTGTAATTGCAAACAAAGGCTACTGTACCAAATATTAATATTGATTTTCCCAGGTGTTCAAATACTTATTTGCAGCTGTATCATACAAATAAATAGTTAAAAAATCATACATTGTGATTTCTGGATTTTTTTTTTAGATTATGTCTCTCACAGTGGACATGCACCTACGATGACAATTTCAGACCCCTCCATGATTTCTAAGTGGGAGAACTTGCAAAATAGCAGGGTGTTCAAATACTTATTTTCCTCACTGTATATATATATATATATATATATATATATATTAGGGCTGGGAATCGATTAAAAAAAATTAACTAATTAATTGCACAATTTCTGTAATTAATTGCAATTAATTGCGCTTCCCCCAAGCTTGTAATCATCAATATTTAAACTTAGAATCACCTAATTAAACAACACAGGAAAAAAAGGGAACAGAAAATAGCCCTATATTAAAATATGAAACATCAATATATCAATATATTATTCTTTTTCAATAATCAATCAACATAATCAATTTAACAGATTATTATTATTATTATTTTATTAATTATTAAAACAAAATATAGTCCTACAAAGCTATTATTACCAGAGCATGTGATCAGAGCAGGTCATTTTACCATTGTTGCCCAGCATGGCTATACCAGCTCAGCAAACAGAAGTCAACAGAGAAATTTCACGTTACTTGAGTGGACTTTACTTTTCCAGTGCTTAGTACATGATTGAAGCCTTTGGGCCGTTAACGACAGAGCCGCCGACACACACACACACACACACACACGGAACGGAGAGCTCGCCGCTGCTGGGCCATTAACGACAGAGCGAGCCGACACACACACACACACACGCACGCGCGCGCGCGGAGCACAGAGCGCGACGCACATACCGAGCGGAAAAGACCCGCTCATGAAAGCTGCCCGAGAATGAAACCTGACCGCCGAACATGGAGGGGCGGGAAGGCATATTTCGGCCTTTTTAATAGCAGACGCAACAGGAAATCATTAAAACGAGGCAAAAAAAAAAAGTGCTGCGTCAATTGCGTTATTTTTTTTTAACGCGTTAAACATTTCAAATGAATCGCAAAGATTAACGCGTTAATTCCCCCAGCCCTAATATATATATATATATATATATATATATATATATATATATATATATATACATATATATATATATATATATATATATATATATCGTGTGTATATATCGGCTACAGACAGTGCTCCAAGTAAAAAGTTAGTCTGGAGCCCCGCGCTTAGATAAAAACACGGAAGCGACTTAAAGCAGTTCCTATTAGTGAGTACTGAATATACCCGGTACTACAGAAATGCTGGTATTGTCACATTTTCAGTACCGACTTGGTACCGAAGTACCGGTACTTTGACAACACAATTTTTTTATCGTAATAATCAGCGCAGTATGTTACAAGTACACTTTTTTTATTAAAAGAACCATAAAATAATGTTTATTTTTATATATTACTATTTTTCTTATTGACAGTTTAGACATTTAAATAAATGACAGTGTAACGTAAACGACTCGGGGTAAATGTGAATTAGCTCAAGAATATAGGGAATTTTGGAAATATTAATAATTATGACTCATGGTCATAATTCATAAGTCGCATGTACATTTATTTTATCAATTATCGAGATTACCTTGTTCTGTAACTGGTCTGATCACCATTCAATTCGTCCAGCGAATAAATGTAAGATCATTACAGTTGAGAAGGGGTATTTACAAACTCCAAGAAAGTTTTCTCTTCTGGCCACGAACATCAAACTTTCTGAGTTTATGAATTAAGAATTACTCAATGTATTCTATAATAACGAGCTTGTAGCTTAGATCTTTTAGTTTCATTGACTTTATAAGGTGGGTTTTCAAACACAGAGACAATTAAAAGTATAAATGGGTTTATTAATAAAATGGCACACACTAGAGATTATATAAACTACAAATATAAACGTACGTAAAAATGCAAACAAACAAACATTTAACCGAACCAAAACATAAAACATAGCGTGATCAGAATGAAATGAAATGAAATGAAAGAAAGAAAGATATAGAGAGAAGGGAAAAGCTAGTAATTATTACATACAGAAACCTAAGTTCACGAGACACCTGGAACAGCTTTTATAGGAATCAATATAGCCTATACTTGCAAGATTCTGTGCTCTTTCGGGTGAGGCTGGCTGAGGCAGGAAGCGAGGATGGTGTCCTGTTTCTGCTGCGTCTTCCGGTGTCGCGGGAAGCTTAAAAAGGCTCACTGAATGTAACGTTACCGAGAAAGTTCAGATTCATCTCCCGGGCAGGGTAAGGTTGCAAATCTTGGTTGCAAAGGACGCAGCTACGACTCGAACATGTGTTCGTTCGATAGAGAAGGCCAGGGCCTCCTTCAGATGTTCCTTGGAGCTGCGCCGGGGAGAAGAGGGTCCGAAGAGAGGATGAGTTGAGAGCGTTGAGTTGAGAGAGGGAAATGAAGGTTTGGACTTTTATCAGTGTCCCATGTGCCATCCCCTCCTTCGTGTAGGACGAATCAGCTGTCGAGATTTTCTTAGGCGGGAAGATCCCTTTGTTCGTATGGAACGGTTTCCTGGCTCGAGTTACAGTGACGATTGACTTAAGCCTTTCGGTTCCAGAAATATGAAATGTGTAAACAATGTATATTACTGCATTCTGCTATTGGAATTCGATTCTGTTAGATTAAGAGAATTACAAAGACATCAAACGCATCACATGAAGGTTGTAGCAATGCGAAGTTACAGGAGATATGCAGAATTACACACATTTAAAGTCTTGATTACCACATGACAAAATCGTAGACACCCCAATATGACATGGTCATAACAAAAGGCACCTCAGAAATATATCAACATTTTGGTAATGTCCTATGGTAAGTCAAGGGAAAATCTGTGGGTGTGTGTGGTGCGTTTGGGACGTGACTGCTGGGAATGTCTGCTTTCCTGGGTCGTAAAGTTTTATGGTCTGAGGTAGGGTTACAAAACCATGATTCTATTTGAGACCCTAAATTGGGGGAAAAATTCTTTCGATAGACACTTAGAATTCAAACCTGCAAATTAGAAACCACACATGCATAATGGAATTGTACATATATTTACTAAATATTGCTTATCCTGAGTTACACATAAAGGGTGGGTCTCTTGGTGTGTGTGTGTAAAGTCACGCGGTGCTGCGGGAGGTTTCAGCACTAGGGAATTAACCCTAAGGCGGTCAAAACAGAAGTTATTGTCTTCTCCTCTGACAAAAGAGGTTGTGTATGAAAATCATGATTCGCTAATTTCAGAACATCTGAGTTACATACAAAGGACATTTGTGCATTTATGTGTGGTGACTTCTCAGTCTGGAATGTCGCATAGAGTTTCGTTATCTCTTTGCACATAGAGAGAAATGGGGGCTTGGAATGCAGAAACTTTGCAAGGCTGGGGGGATGTGGTGTCATGTGTCTAGTTTACCCTCAAAAGGGCCATAAAGTGTCGCGAAACGACCATTTGTTGCGACTAGCTGGAGCCAATGTGTGATTTGTATTTGTTTGAAGCTCATCGCGTGGTGCGGTTTGTTGATTTTGAGGAGGGGGTCTGTTTGATACCCCATGATTCGCTTGATGCAGAACCCATCTGGGCAGGATGTCGTGTCATTGTTGCTACAACAGAATGCTAGCTAGAATGGTTTTGTGGGTACTTACTATAAATATTAATTGGTTGTCTAGCCTTGACTAAAGAACAGTATAATAAAATTATGGAATCACAAATCTTAATGTAATCAATCAAACCCCTTAATTCATATAATAATATTTTATTTGAAAGAAATAACATTTTTAAGTATGCTTTGTGACAAAGTTATTTGTTATTAAGCAATAGGGCATAATATGCTTTTTTATTACAAGCATTTCATTTGTGTGCTAATGCATGATTTATGTCATAATTCATTCTTAATACAGAACATCATACAATACAATAAAATGTTATGTAATAAAATTAGTGAACCAAAACATATATAAAATTTTAATTAAATTACACAATACAATACATAATGAATTCAACTGAATTATGAGATGTAATATATTACATTTTTATTAACACAAAACTACAAGCAAAATGCACATAGTTTTAGGACATTTATAGCCTGGTTAAAACCAGACCCTTCTCAGTTGAAACTGAGTGTAGGGTCTGGGGAAGCTATGTAGACAATTCATTTCCAAAGGGGCGTCACCAACCGACGTAGCTCCCTTCGCAGGGAGCTTGATTGACAGGCGATCTAACCAATCATAATCCGCCATCCGCCATTTTGTCCGACAAAGCAGTCAGGAGAGATCAAAGAGTATAGAAGTAACTTCTATACTCTTTGGAGAGATAGCAGATTAACATGGGAGGATTTGAACATGAATAACGGAGTGTACTGACGTCTTTCCGCGGTTAAAACAACAATCCTTCCCATGTTCATTCATGTTTATTTGATGCTATAAATGAACTAGAAGGAAGTGATGATTGGTTCACGAGCAGCTTTAACTGATGCTCTACAGCGATCTGTCAGACACATTAAAGAGCCACAAAACGGTATGTATCGTTTCAATTTCTTTTATAAAATGACCAAATTTTAAAGGTGAGACTTTGTTTAATATGTTTAATATCAAAAGTAACAGAAAAGTAACCTGGTCTGTCCTGTCTGTCAGCGTGTTGTCAGTCTCCTCTCTGCTCCGCGATGTATTTTTCACTGCGTGAGAACATGGTGTGGTGTGAGAGCAGCGTAGCTTGTCGGGCATAGCGACAGTAACTAAGGAGGGCGGGTCTTTGCGATCAGATCGATGAAGGAGATGACGTATGCTTTGAGTGTTGTTCTTTGCTCCGGTTTAAACGAAAACAGTAAGTTTAAATCGCTCAAAACAGACGCGATAACTGATTCGAACGAGTGATGTTCCACGGCGGCATCCATCTTTGTAATGAAATCTCCTTCAGCGTCGCTGCGCTGTCGTCATCATGTAAATCCCTCCCCAAACGTTTCTGATTGGTGCCGCGATTTCGGCGGCACAGAAATGAGTTTGAATGGGCTCTTCTCCAGACTATCCTGGAGAGAGAATTAAAATTCGCCGGAAGTAGTCTGGGTTTTCCCAGGCTAGGACATTTATAGAGCTTTTTAAAATACATAACAATACAAAGCAGCTTTAAACAGACATACTCTAGTATGTCTTTACTTTCCTAAATACTGTTGTGATAGTCCTCTGGCTATACGTTGTGAAGATTAAAAAACAATTAATGTTGAGTTAGCTGTGTCAAACATTTAATGAACTGTAAGGTTAAAGTTTTTTGAGAGCTAATGAGACAAACTGATGCAGTGTCTTTTGCTGTATGTAAAGTCAAATCTTTAGTTTGAAGTAAATTCATGTTGTATGGGCAGTCAATTCTTTGTGGAACCATCCTAAGGCCTAGATGATGCAGTCAGTCAATTTCCCCTTTGCATGGTGGGGTTGTGACCTGGTAGTCCATGTACTTGTTTGAGGGAACTCTGCAAAAACACACAAACATTGCAACACGTCACGTGCAACTGTACACTTGCAAAGTTTTTAGTACTATGGAAGTTCACTCACTGTTTTTACTTTGATAGGCAAGCTAGAAGGTGCAACGCAGCAGACGTAGTTAGCTCATTGAACCTTGGTGCCATGGACTTGTTTGAGGGAACTCTGCAAAAAACACACAAACATGCTGCAACACGTCACGTGCAACTGTACGCTGTGACAATTTCGTGACGAACCCACACCTTTTAACTGCGATCACATGAATGAAATGAAGTGACCAATCAGGAGACAGACAAAGGATGATGCAGAGGGTATGAAAAGGAAGCAGTAAGGAAATGGAGGAAGGGACGGTAAACGTAAATACAGCAGGGGACAGACAGCAGACAGTCATAGCTCATGGTTCTCTTCATCCACTGCATGAATCTTTGTCTGCTGCTAAAGATCTGCGTGGAAGTAAACATTACAAGTAACGCTAATGAGTCAAGTCAAGTCAAGTCCTGCGTGGAACTAAACCAAACGCACACTGTTTCGAGTTGGTAGCCTACAGTCAACAGAGGGAACGAGCCAAAAGGGATTTAATCGCCACATTTTTGGAACCTTCAGACACTGGCTGCCAAGCGTTGCCTGTTTTAAAGCTTTACCTCAGGTACTCACTCCAAATCAATTCCACTCAAGCCCGAAAGTCTCCTCTGTGGTGTTGTGCCTTCACGTCAGTGATAAACGCACATAACGTTACACGCACACACGCACAAACGAACATTCACAATTACTCACCCTTACTCTTTCAAGATACGCTCAGAGCGAGCGCTTCTCTTTTGTTCCTGTTTTGTATGATTATTTTTGAGCGTGACAATTTGCATATGAGTGTAAATGTGATATCTTATATTTTGCAAATCATGGACTATTGATTACTGCCTACACACTCGACCTACATCAAATACATTGTGATCCGTTATTGTAACCTCTGTTGTGAGAAAATGTATCTTTTATTTTTGTTTTGTAAAGAATAATATAAATATTTACACTAAATCTTTCTTGTGGGATGTTTTGTGAAGAAGGTTATTGGTTATACAATTTGTTTTTTGTGTAACTGGTGGCTTATGAGCTATCCTGGTATAAATTATTATGTGTGGTAGACCTTAATTCTACCTGGCACCCGAATTAATTAATTTCAAATTTAAAAATCCTTTTGCAAGGGCGTGCCACCATTACAACACTTGCAAAGTCTTTAGTGCTATGGAACATCACTCACTGTTTTTAGTTTGATGGGCAAGCTAGAAGGTGCAACGCAGCAGACGTAGTTGGCTCATTGAGCCTTGGTGTCATTAACTTGTTTGAGGGAACTCTGACAAAAAACACACAAACTTGCTGCAACACGTCATGTGCAACTGTACACTTGCAAAGTCTTTAGTGCTATGGAACATCACTCACTGTTTTAACTCTGATGGGCAAACTAGAAGGTGCAACGCAGCAGACGTAGTTAGCTCGTTGAACCTTGGATGTTGTGACATTAAAAGGCTATTTTAATGACACACTCCACAAGATAAGATATATCAGCCCAAAGGTGACTGAAACCTTCTGTTCGTCTCAGTATTATAAGGCTGAAATGTACATCAAAAGATAAAAAAAGTAATTACTTAATGAGTTAGTTTAATGAGTTAGTTCACCAAAACATATAAAAATCAGCCATCAATTTCTCCCAACATATTATTAAATGATACCAGGGTGAGAAAATTATGATTTTTTTTTTTTGGTGATATAAAAAATTCCAGTACATATTTGTACCAACATGATCCCATAAAATGCGTACCTCAGGAATCAGTTCACACATTAAAAGGTCGATATGTTCAAGCTTTTTGTCCTTCTTTTGCTCAAACACAATGTTGTCGATGTGTCCTAGAAGTTCCTCAACATGTGCTGACAAGGCTGGATGAAAGCTCTTAGGTTTTGTCATTTTCCCAGTCTTCATTTGCCACCATTGGTTCCACGTGGGTTTCAGTGAGCCTTTCACAATTCCTTGAAACAACTCCTGAAAAAAAAAATATTAAGTATAGCAAACAATATATAGACATTTTAAATTTCGGAAAATGTACCTGTACCTTATATGTACCTGAATTTCAGTGTCACTGACAAGAGAACAAATTCCTTTTTTTTCCCACAACCTCAACTGTCCTATATTTAAAAAATCATCGATCTACTTGAATTATTAAACTTTTAAGTTGGTTTATATGAAAGAGGACACACATTTTACACATACCTTTTATACGTCATATGCTGAACAGCATATGCTGCCATTGATGATGCGTGACATCTTCTCAGATGCCTCCGATCTTCTCCCTGTATCACCTTGTTTTTCATAGAGGTCCATTTGTCCCTCACCTCCATTTCTGCCATCTAACGCAATAAACACAGTTGTTAAAGTAATGTAGATGTAAAAAAAACAAAAAACAAACAAAAAAAACAAACATTTATTTACCTTATGTACCTAACTGTACAAACCAAAACCCCACAGTTGTTAGAGTCAGCCAGCCACTGTTCTGGGTACTCAACAGACCATTTTCCCAAGTCCCAAGTATTTCGGAAGGCATGGCTTTTGTACAAAAGAAAAAAGAAATGAAGAAATGTACATTAGTAAATAAAGATAAAATTTGTGTCATTTACAAAGCACAAAATACCATAGTATAGCCAGGTCCATTGCAGAAATTGACTTGTAGTTGCCAGTGGGGTCGTAAACTCGAATATGATTCAGCAAACCATCCAAGACCTTTACAAAATAAACAGAAACCACTTTAACCAGAGTAACAACTGTTGAGCAAAATTTTTTTTTTTTTTATCCACACATACCCACAAAATGAAGTGGTTTCCCTTTTCAGGGCTCTGTCCACCAACAATTATTGCTCCTCCTGCCATGTCTGTCTTCAGGCAGTAATTATCATGGTCATCATGAATATTCACTGAAAAAGGTTGTATATGTAATATTTAAAATTTGCCATAAACATTTACTTCAAAAAGTGGACCATCTATTGTAATGTACTGCCTTTCTCACCATTCAGGTTAATATCACGCCACAGGAATGGTTTGAGTTGGGACACATTGGTTTTCTGGCGGAGAATGTTGCCTGATTTGTCTGCAAGTATAGCAACTCCTTTTCCGGTAATGTCTTTGACTACAAAAGGGCCTGTCCAGTTCCCCTCTAAACGT
This sequence comes from Leuciscus idus, assembly GCA_021554675.1. Lineage (NCBI taxonomy): Eukaryota > Metazoa > Chordata > Actinopteri > Cypriniformes > Leuciscidae > Leuciscus > Leuciscus idus. The sequence goes on along the minus strand of CM038621.1, from coordinate 6,048,411 downwards.
CCACCTTTGCGTCCCTCTTTTCTTTTGTTTGCTTTGAGTACCTCCTCTACTTCGTGGATATGAAATGATTTCACATTTTTTGTTTTCCGGGACTTATACTCCACCTTTTGCTTCCCCTGTGCTTTTTCAATGTGATCCCGCACAATGGCGATTCTAGGGGGTGGCCTGGGGTGGCCGGGGCCACCCCTGAAAGCTCATTGGCCACCCCTGTGGCCACCCCAGATCTGATAGGTAGGTCAAGTTCGTCAACACAAGAAACGAGAAATGTTGTCAATCAGTGATGACAGCTGATCAACTGATTTAGGGCCAGTTTCACATTTTTAACTAACACAGTAACGGTCGTACTGAGACTGTGAGAGCTGATTTCTGCTCAGCGGACGTTTGGCCAAGATGACCCATGAGATAAGAGCACGCACGGTGCGGGTGCACCTGCTGCTGCTGGTCCGTGAAACAAGAGGACGGTCACACAGTTGCAACAATACAACAACGATAAAAACGCTGGAATCAGTCGATTGAGAGGTATGGTCGGGACCCAACGCAACAGAGTGCGGCACGGGAATATAGATCTGATGGCCGAGTGCGGGCGCGGGCGGTAATGCACTCGTGTGTCGATTCGCGGGAGTCGGGACTCCCGCAAAATAGAATTATCTATAAATTGAACAAATAAAAACGAATAAATTGTCATTCATCTGTTGCACAAAAGCAACAAGAACAACTAAAACAAAATAAAAAACGATTTACAGGCCAGAGTCTCTATTTATAACATGTTTGCAGCGTTGAACAATGTAACCAATCACAGACATATGTGTTGATTTCTTGAACGCAATGGCCAATCAGATGCATTTAAGATAGAATCCCCTTACCACTCAAAATGGACTTTTTGTTCAGTGCTGAATTCTGCATACTGGCAAATCATCTATTATATCAAACAAAGTGTAGATAATATGAAAGATTAATTATGCAGCCAGTTTCATTGATAATAACAGAGATTTGTGAGATGGCGATGAACTGAGATGTCAGCTTTTTAGGAATTATTAAGTGAGAAATCCGTCCCGTGCAGGTCTCTAATGTAGACTTTAAAAACAAACCACTAACATTATATTTACATTAACAGTAGCCTAGGCTGCAATCTAGTGTATGTAAACCTTTTTGCAGATAAACACAAATGCATTTTCGGACAAGTTAATGGCCAAGTTAATTGAGTAATCATATCCCCCACTATGGCAATTAATAACAGACTATAGTAAACACATTTCCTAAATAGGCCTGTGACTGTATCTTACATTTTATGAAATAGTACCATTATTTAAAAATAAAGTTTGCACTTTGTTACTATTATTAAAATCCTCTATTGTTCATAAGAGTTTAAAGGTTTACATAACATTACTTTATAGTATATATGGCCACCCCACTCTAGTTTTGTGTCCCATCTTGGCCACCCCAGTAAAAATGTCCTGGATACGCCACTGATCCCGCACCTTATGAAAATAATGTATAATAAAAAGACTGTATAGAATACCTTAAATAATGTGAATTATTACTTAATTATAGTTCATACTACAAACAATCACCTTTGCCTGTACTGCTGTCACCTCTACTATCTGTGTGTCCATTACAACATTCGGATTCTCTGCTACAAAGCAATCTGTCTCAGATACTACCTTTGTGTTTAGAACCTCTGGCGTGATTGGGTGCCGGTGAAACATCAAAAAGTATGGAGTATACTTTGTAGAGCCCTAAAAAAAAGTGTTTCAACAAATTACATTTACACAATCAATTGCATATAATCATTTATTTTTTAAGCAGTTCCAATCACCTGCTTTGGGGTGTTGATGGCATGCACCACATCCTCCAGGTTTTCGTCCCAGTCATTCTGCATGTCATTGCAGTACTTTGACAATGACCTCTTTATAGTCTGATTAGTCCTCTCATCCTGTCCATTTGACTGAGGGTGGTAAGCTGATGTGACACACTGCTTCACACCCAATACCTTAAATATGTCCTCATTTAGCTGTTATCAAAAAGGTATGCAAGACATGGTAGATTCTTAAAACATATAGCCAAAAAATGTAATAATAAAATCTTCTTAACTAAATAATAATAACCTGGTTCACAAACTCCCTCCCCTGGTCTGTGATTATTCTTTCAACCAGTCCATATGCATTAAATGCTTGTAAGACCCCTTTAGCCACCTCAACTGTGGTCTTACACTTCAGGGATTTGGTGAAAACCCATTTGGTGAAGAGGTCAGTCATTTTAAGGACATAAATGTTCCCCGGAGGACTGGTTGGAAATGGTCCCATCAAATCCATTCCTATTACATGTAGCAACAATGACTATGACATCCTGCCAGATGGGTTCTGCATCAAGTGAATCATGGGGTTATCAAACAGACCCCCTCCTCAAAATCAACAAACCGCACCACGCGGTGAGCTTCAAACAAATACAAATCACACATCGGCTCCAGCTAGTCGCAACAAATGGTCGTTTCGCGACACTTTATGGCCCTTTTGAGGGTAAACTAGATACAGGACGCCACATCCCCCAGCCTTGCAAAGTTTCTGCATTCCAAGCCCCCATTTCTCTCTATGTGCAAAGAGATAACGAAACTCTATGCGACATTCCAGACTGAGAAGTCACCACACATAAACGCACAAATGTCCTTTGTATGTAACTCAGATGTTCTGAAGTAGCGAATCATGATTTTCATACACAACCTCTTTTGTCAGAGGAGAAGACAAGAGCTTCTGTTTTGACCACCTTAGGATTAAATCCCTAGTGCTGAAACCTCCCGCAGCACCGCGTGACTTTACACACACACACACACACACACACACACACACACACACACACACACACACACGCGGACTTTGAAACGGACATTTGTACACATATGATCCAATAGCAATGTTTTTGATATGTATTTTTATGTGTATAATTGGCCAGACAATGTCTGAGGTATCTATGCAACGTTATTATGTTAATCAAAATCACTACGCTAGTGATTATGAGGAAATTATGTAACCCTGTATTTCTTTCATGCAAAAACGTCATTCGAGGTGTCAATGTAATGGGAAAAACATGTCGGAGTCGAATCTTGACTGCAAAGTACAATAATATGCATTTATTCCAGGAAATACCATATTTCTAAATATGAATGTTGTTTTCGATCCTCTCACATGACAGTCAGAGTAGGGGTTTCTTCACAAACAAAGAAACCTCTTCCCGCTTCAGATCAGAAGATCCGATTCGTCCTCCACGCAAAAGGAGGCGTACACGGGACACTGTTAAAAGTCCGAACCTTCAGTTTACTCTCAACTCTCAACTCTTCCTCTCCTCTGACCTTCTCCTCCACGCGCAGCGCTTCTCCCAACGCAACCAGCAGGACAGGCCTTGCCTTTGCCTCTGGACGCATGCCCCGCGTCATGTAGAAGCTGCCGTTCTTTTGCAACTAAGTTCCTACTCGCCTTTGCCCGCCACAAGGGAAATGATCTGAACTTTCTCGGTAACGTTAAATTCAAGTGAGCCTTTACATCGTCTTGCGAAACGACCCAGAAGACGAAGCTAGACACAAACCAGCCGGACACGCGCACACGCGCGCCCCCTCTTCAGCACCCCCTCTTCTTTCTTCATTTCATTTTATTCTCTCTATCACGTTATGTTTTATGTTTTGGTTTGGTTAAATGTTTGTGTGTTTTACTGTTTGCATTTTTACGTACGTTTATATTGTAGCTCATATAATCTCTAGTTTACATTTATTAAAAATCAATTTATACTTTTAACGGTCTCTGTGTTTGAAAAACCCACCTTATGAGTCAATGAAATCAAAAGATCTAAGCTACAAGCTCGATATTGACTACCTTGAGTAGTTTTAATTCATAAACTCAGAAAGTTTATGTTCGTGGCCAGAAGATAAACTTTCTTGGAGTTTGTAAACAGGGATACTCCTTCTTAACTTATAACCTGTAACAATAACGACTCGGGGTAAATGTGAATTAGCTCAAGAATATAGGGAATTTTGGAAATATTAATTATTATGACTCATGGTCATAATTCATAAGTCGCATGTACATTTATTTTATCAATTATCGAGATTACCTTGTTCTGTACTGTCTGATCATTACAGTTAAGAAGGGGGTATCCCTTTTCAAACTCCAAGAAAGTTTTATCTTCTGGCCACGAATATCAAACTTACTGAGTTTCTGAATTAAGAACTACTAAATGTAGTTTATATCGAGCTTGTAGCTTAGATCTTTTAAATTTCATTGACTTTATAAGGTGGGTTTTCAAACACAGAGACAATTAAAAGTATAAATGGGTTTATTAATAAAATGGCACACACTAGAGATTATATAAACTACAAACATAAACGTACGTAAAAATGCAAACAAACAAACAAACAAACAAACATTTAACCGAGCAAAAACATAAACATAGCGTGATCAGAATGAAAATGAAATGAAAGAAAGAAAGATATAGAGAGAAGGGAAAAGCTAGTAATTATTACATACAGAAACCTAAGTTCACGAGACACCTGGAACAGCTTTTATAGGAATCAATATACTTGCGAGTGCTCTTTCTGGTCAGGCTGAAGCTGATGCAGGAAGCGAGGATGGTGTCCTGTTTCTGCTGCGTCTTCCGGTGTCGCGGGAAGCTTGAAAGGCTCACTGAATGTAATGTTACCGGAAAATAAAGTTCATCTCCCGGGAGGGGAGAGGTTTAAGGTCTTTGTTGCAAGGGACGCAGCTACGACTCGAACATGTGCTCGCTCGATAGAGAAGACCAGAGCCTCCTCCAGATGTTCCTTTGGAGAAGCGCTGCGCCGGGGAGAAGAAGGTCCGAAGAGAGGATGAGTTGAGAGAGGGAGTTGGATGAGAGGGTTTGGACTTTTATCAGACTTTTACCCATGTGCCGTCCCCTCCTTCGTGTAGGACGAATCAGCTGTCGAGATTTTTCGAGCGGGAAGATTCCTTTGTCCGGTTAGACACGCCCACTCGAATGAGTCATGATTGACTTTAACTTGAGAGGATTTTCTCCAGACATATGAACTTATAAAACAATGCGCATCACTGAATTCTGCTATCGGAATTCAACTCCGTTAGCTGGAGAGGATTACAGAGATATCAAAAATAGAATATAGGCTTTGTAGCAATGCAAAGATACATTATTATGCATTTGTATAGGCATTTGCAGTTCTATTAATGTTACAAATAGGACATGTATGCTTTCCTATGGTTTACACACACCTCTTAACACACAAATTTATATATTTAGTACATTTAAGAGTGACTTTATGGGTAAAAGTCCTTTTCTGTAAGGGGGTTTCTGTTTCAAAGTCCAGAGTGTGTTTGTGTGTGGGTTGGTGGTCAGCTTTTATGACCTGCCAATGAGATCGGATTACGGGATGCGATTCTACTGGGAGAACATTCTTCAGAAATACATTTCAGAGCCAACCACTCGAAGATCATAACTATATGATCAAAACAACATTAATCACACATGCATAATGGAATTGTACATATATTTAAAAGAAATATTGCTTATCCTGAGTTACACACAAATGTTGGTCTCTTGGTGTGTGTGTGTGTGTGTGTGTGTGTGTGTGTGTGTGTGTGTGTGTCTGCGTTGGAATGTCATGAGGCTGTAAAGTCACAGGGAGTCCATGCTGAAATGGGGGTTTTAGAGGGGATTCTCCAAAACAGGGTTTCCTTATGTGACTCAAATGTCCCTCGGGGGAGCCACAAAGATGCAATTTTGACCGTTCAAGCAGACTTGGAGGCGCCATGAACAAACAAGGATGTGTTTGGAGATCAGGATTTACTAATTTGAACAGCATGTGACTGCATGTCATAGTCATTGTCGTTACAAACCTTACATTTATTCGCTGGACGAATGACTGATGACGAGACCAGTTACAGAACGAGGTATTTCCGAAAATTGATAAAGTAATGTATATGCGATTTATGAATTATGACCATGAGTTATGATTAGTAATATTTCCCAAATTCCCTATATTCTTGAGCTAATTCGCATTGACCCAGAGTCGTTTACGTTACATACATTCCAGGCTTTAGTGACCTTGATAGTGTGCAACACTGGAGCCTCTGTTTTAATAGTATCATTATGCTGACACTGTGGACAATGGGCAATCAAAAAAATAAAATAATGTAGGTGTTTGTAACATTGCAAACAACAGAAACACATTACTTTGTACAACTACATCAGGGATCTCAAACTCAACATAGGATCTTGAGGACACGACTTAACACCATTAAGTATTTAATAGAATATATGATCTTGTGGCCTCAATATAATATGTTGTGGCCTCTACAAAACGTACCCATGAGTTAATTATGTACACTTGAGGGGCTGTATGAAACCATCTCGTGGGTCGGGAATTTGAGTCTACAATTATCTTACCCACTTCGTGACGTCCGAAAAGATGCCTTGCCAGTAGTATGTGCTTGCAATCTTATTAAATGTCCCGATGCCCACCTGTAGCGGGGTTGTCATGGCAGTCCCGAAGGACTCGTTCCTTCTGTTTCTCATCCATGACACTAGACGGTTTGATCCGTCTGCAGTCTTGTAATAAAGATGTCCTCACCTTCTGTATGCTATATTGCACAATACTGAATGCTCAGGTAAATAGTAAGTAGTAAACAAACTGTGTAAATCATTACTAATAAATGGTAGAAACAAACCGAATGCATGTAGCGGTTGACCTTTTGCTGTAGAGATTTTCCATTTACTACATACAGTAGGCACTCTGATTCCATGTATGGGGCACATACTGTATATATTATTCATATGACACACAAACACAAGTAGACAAGACCTGTTTAGTTCAAAAGCTCACTCGCCACGGCAAGGCACAGATCATGAGTGGCCAGATCTGCCTTGCACGCGCGCCGAGTGTGCACAGCTCGGACTACTGTCATTGTCATTGCGACTCCCCACCCTGCCTCCACGTTGCCCCCTAACTGTCCTATGAATACTTCAACCTCGTCTAACATACCCAGTGGCATTAGACAAAGTCTCCACCACAATACTGTCGCCGCGATTGCGTGCGCGGTAAAAATCACCCGCCTCGTTCCACACAACACTAACACGCCTGCTAACTTCGCGATGAACACTCCGACCCCGGGAAACATTGTTCCCACCACTGACATTGGGCAAAGGACCATCTAAATTGGGCAAAGGATTCACCGTTTGTGCTTGGTGTAGGGCTAGGGCTAGCAGTATACTTTCACTTTCAGAATTACCGTCATCTTCTGAAGGCAGATATTCCCCCTTCAGAATCAGGGTCCGCGAATAGAAGACCCAACACTTCATTGCGGGTAAGCTTTATTGATGCCATTAGATAATAATAATAATAATAATAATGATCATAATAATAATAATAATAATAATAATAAACTAATGCAAATACTCGCTGACGTTAACAATATTGCTCTGATAAAATGGCTCACTCGCACACTAGCTCCGCTTTTGTTCGCAGTGATTCAATGCCCTCTAGCTCGAAGATTTTGTATAGAAGCATGACGTTTTTTTGAGTCGGGGATGAAGTATGACATGTCTGTCATCTAGTGGAGGGGAGGTCGAACAAAATTTGACACCATATTTGACTAAATCGGCCGTTTTATTCAGTGCCGCATCTTGTTGAGTAAACTCGACCGTGGCGCCTAGAGGGTTAAGAGCATGATCAATGTAACACTAGCTAAAGGGTGACAGAAAAAAACGAATGCTGCATTATTTTTATCGCGTTAAACTGGACAAAAATAATTGCATGCGTTAACTTTGACAGCACGAGTTATTAATATATTTGCAACTGTGCCCAGGTGCTCAAACTCGCTTTGATGTATTTATGCAAGTGCCTACACTAGCTGAGGCCTTTAATTTTTAATTCTTTATTCGGCAACAAAGACTTTCGTCCAAATTGTATTAGGCCTATAACATTGCAAATAGTTTTTCCGAAAGATAAGCATGCTCATGCAAGAATTATGAACTTTGTCTTAAGTATCTGTAACGGTAAAAAATTATTACAGGCCGATAATTTTGTTTATATTAAAATAGAACTAGAATTAAACATTATTAAAATACACCGGCTGATGGATATACTTACTAAGATGTTGGATGAGGAAAAAAAACAATAATTAATGTTAAGTTAAATTTATAATTAAATTGTATTTTTGAATTAAGTAAGGTAAATGACAGATATCTTTGACAGCACCTTCAGAACACTATATGCCCCTGGTAGGGTCTCCCAGGGCAAACAGGTCCTAGGCGACGGGTCAGACTAAGAGTGGTTCAAAAAACCCTTTATGAGTAAAATTAAATCGAGGACCGTGATGTCGCCCGGTATGGCGCAGCCGGGGCCCCACCCTGGAGCCAGGCCCGGGGTTGGGGCTCGTATGTGAGCTCCTGGTGGCCCGGCCTCCCCCTACGGGGTCCGGCTGGGCTCAGCCCCAAGGAGCGACGTGGGGCCGCCTTCCCGTGGGCTCACCACCTACAACCTGATCCCTGGACATGGAAACTAGCTCTAGGGACGTGGAACGTCACCTCGCTGGCGGGGAAGGAGTCTGAGATTGTGAGTGAGGTTGAGAGGTTCCAACTAGAGATAGTCGGGATCACCTCTACGCACGGCTTGGGCTCTGGAAGGATGGAATCTTCACCACTCTTGAGTTGCCCATGGTGGAGGTGGCGGGCTGGTGTGGGTTTGCTTATAGCCCCCCAGCTCAGCCGCCATGTGTTGGAGTTTCCCCCGGTGAATGAGAGGGTAATTTCCCTGCGCCTACGGGTCGGGGATAGGTCTCTCACTGTCATGTGTGCCTACGGGCCAAACGGCAGTGCAGAGTACCCGGTGCAGAGTACCTTTCAATGAAAGGTTATATATATATATAACCTTTCATTGAAGTAAAATAATTGAAAGTGGGGGGAAAATCACATTATAAAATAAATGCTTTTCTCCAAAACACGCTGGCCATAATTATTGGCTCCCTGTTATTAAATACTTTTTACATATAAGGCCCACAACATATAAGATCCAGCATGGTGTACTTTTTATCCTTGTTTGCACCAAACACATCTGGTGGGCTTGCTGCCAAAAAGCCCTTTTTTTTTGTTTCATCTGACCATAGAATCCGGTCCCTTCTGAAGATCCAGTCATGTCTGACAACTGAATATGCTGGAGTTTATTTTTGGAGGAGCGAGGAGGATTTTTCTTGAAAACCTCCCCAACAACACGTGGTTGTGTAAGGGTTGTTTGATAAAAAATTTTTAGGCTTTCTGACCCCCAAGACTCAAGTAATCTCTGCAATTCTCCATCTGTGATCCTTGGAGAGTCTTTGGCCACTCAATCTTTTCTCCTCACCATCCATTAAGACAATACAGACACACGTCCTCTTCCTGGCAGAACGTAACATCTTTAGTTGATTGGAACTTCTTAATTATTGCCCTGATGGTCAAAATGGGGATTTTCAATTCTTTAGCTATTTTCTTACAGCCACTTTCTATTTTGTGATGCTCAACAATCTTTTGATGCTCATCAGAACTATATTCTTTGGTTTTAATCATTGTGATGGATGATTAAAGAAATTTGGCCTTTGTGTATTCATCATATTTAAACTCTTGTGAAACACGAAGTCATAGCTAGACAATTTAATGTTCCTAGTCACCCTGGTGTGCTAAATAAAGGTAAATATTAATGGCAATATACTTCAGAGATATTTTATTCGTAAAAAATTCTAGGAAAAAAAATTCTATTTCATAATGTGATTTCCTCTCCACTTTCAATTATTTTACTTCAATGAAAGGTTAGATTTTTGCAAATTTTTTGAATGAAAGATCAAAAGGATAAACAATGCAGATTAATTTTTTTACAGCCATTTTTGATCATATTTACCAGGGGTGCCATTAATTCTGTCCACCAGATATTGTATATTGCATATATATATTGCCCTTTCGATGTGTGCAAAAAAATTGTAGATGGTGAAAAAAACGTTATCTCTAATACGTTTTTTTTTTTTTTTTTTTATGTACAAACGGCATGGCAATATCATTACATCTTTGCATTTGAATAAACAAAACAGGTGCATAAAAGAAATACAAATACAACAAAAAAAATAATAATCATAGTATTAAACAAAAAAAGATTGAAAGGTTAAAGGGGCTTGGTTGTGTTTTTGTTTTGTAAATCATTCTTCTTGCAAACAATATTTATTGCATTCTTTTTTTTCATCACTTTAAGGGCTTTTATATAAGACATAAACTCATTAAGAAGTTATCTCTCATTTACAACTCTTCTCATTTATAACTCATTTACAAGTAAAGTAATACATTACAAGTAACATGCATTACATAATCAGATCACTTTTTGATGTTACGAGTAAAGAAACGCATTACAAAACGTGCATTACGAAATCAGATTACTTTTTGATGTTACGAGTAAAGTAATGCATTACAAGTCACATACATTATGTAATCACGTTACATTCTAATAATACAAATACATTTGTTTACAGTAAAAAAAAATTCACTGCAGATTAAGTATTTTCAAAAACAATATTCACAGAATAAGTATGAATTGTAGCTGAAATGTAGCCATTGATGCATGAGGCCCACTAGTGGACAGGTGATTAATCAGATTTTTCTCCCAGTCTAAAATCAAAACTCGGAAAATGTAACTGTGATAGGACTCATTAGATATTGCTTGATGCTGCAATATTTTTTTTTACCTACAAGAGTCTCCTAGGATAGAAGGAATGGGTGGATATTCCGGAGCAACTTGGCATTTCTGACTGACCATTGGCCATCTTGGTTTGAAGGGGGAAAATATCGAAACACAACAGCTTGCCACTTGGTTGCAATGTATAGGATGAACTGAAGAGGATGATGTGCAACTATGCCATCAAAACCCATGCAAATTTAAGAAAATTATTTTTTAATAGCTGTCCACTGTATTGACCACTATGCATGAAAGGGTTAATCCATATAAAACAGTGCTTAATCTTGCAAAGTATGTTTTGGTGCTACTGCTATCATTACGTTAGTAATTCATTAAGTTAATTATAAAGTGTCGCAATATTGTGAGAAGGTACAATGTTGTGAGAAGGTAGGGTTGCAGAGATCCCAACCCTAACTAAGCATTTAACAAACAGAAAATAAGTCGTGACATCCCATTGCTAGATGTTCTCCAGTCCTAAAAGTAAAACAAAAAACACAAACAATCTGTATTTAAAAGATCTTTTAGAAAGTCATGGTCTCTTTTGAGCCTTTGTCAGTCAATTTGTCAGTCCATTTTTTTATTAAAAAGGTTATACAATTACAACAACATTTAAAATTGTAACAATATTTCCAGTGTAATCTTTCTTTGTAAAAACTAAAGTATACATTTTTATCATACGTAATTCAATTCATATGAGCAGAAATTGGCAACATTATAAGCTTATTTGATGTGGCAGTATTTTACAGTAAAAACTTCATAATCTATCCGATTTTGTAGTCGATTTTTACTCATCTCAGTATAGCAATAGAGTTTGGTAAAAGCTGTTCATTCATTCACACACAGAAACGCGATTCATATTTAAACAGTCTTTTGTCTTTTTGCCAGCTGTAGCTACATAACAGCGCGCATCTGTGCGTTCATTCATTCATACATAGAAACGTGATTCATATTTAAACAGTCTTTTTGCCAGCTGTAGCTACATAACAGCACGCATCTGTGCATTCATTCATTCAGCGTGTACAGACACTTGCGATTAGAACAAAGCAAATAGAACTGACCTATTCCTCAGCCGGACCCGTCGCTCCTCGAAATGAAACTTCCAGAACTTCTGAGGTAAATTTTCCAGGATTATTATCAAGATGATTGATTATTCCTCACAGCGTCGTAAAGTACAGTTTGAAAGTAAACTCGCTGTGTGTGTTATCCAGCTGATGTGGGCGTTTCACAGGTTTGTGGATCGCCTCACATTTGCGTTTGAATAGCGCGCGCTCTCCGTGGGCGGAGTCACATTAAATTTAATGAGCTGAGATGAGAACGACTGACGTCTCTCTTTTCATACATAGTACATGAACTGAGAATATTTGTTTTTTATATAAATTACTTCATTTAAAAGAAGATAATTCAAGCTTCATGCCTGTGTGTCTGTATGCCTGTTTGACTGAGTATTCGCTGAGTTACAGTTCATTTTCGGACGCGTTTCAGAATGGACTGCACTGACAGAGAGGAGGCAGAACTCGCATCATGTTTATTTTTCTTTAGGGACCGTTCGGTATTTATGGAAGGGGCCACCGGAGGAAAATAGGGGAGGGTCATGTCTTTTTATTCTTTGTTGAGGGGAGGGTCATTCAACTTTTTTTAGTCTAGGGGGAGGGTCACCCAACTTTTATATACATGAAAACAGCAACATTTCAAAGTGGCTTGTTTGGTGATATTTTTTTCCATTTAGCTCCATGTTGATCTCGCGTTATCAGCCCCCCTTCGATATCAGATGGGTCTGACCCAACAAAAATCCAGTTTGGCGCTGTTTGACAGTGCGCGCGCACTTCAGTTCGCGCTTAGAAAAAATGCATCATGTCAGAACAGAATGCCAATGAAATGTTTACCCGGCAAAGCTTTAAAGCACGAGCAAATAATGAACTTTTGTGATTGCGAATAAGTGCACAGTGTCCTGTGAGTGTAACTCTACCACTGCATTAACATGTGATGTGAACGTCGAGTTTTACAGTATTGCGACTGAGGCGCCAGAACTGCTGCTGATAGAATGTGCGCTGTAGCACGATACTACCATATTATAGTTCCATTCTTATTTTGTTTCCACGATGTGTAAGATGTAGGGCTACCACATCTTTAAATTACTATTAGTATTATTTAAGTTAACATAATAAAATACGTAGACCTACACCACAAAAACTAGTTGAGGATAAATTCGTTAAAATTGGGCGATTCCAGTGTTATAGACGTAACATTTGCAGTCAAAACTTGAAATATAAATTCTCAGAAAATGCATTTAATACCAATATTTTGGAGTCAAGACATTAGAAAAATAAAGGAGTCAAGACATTAGAAAAATATCAGTCTACACATTAAATTTTATATTTAATATGAGGGAAATACACATGTGACGTGACGTGACACAAAAAAATCTTTAACTTTTAGGTGGCAAAATATGTTTTAGTAATTCTTCTATAAATTACACTGTGCAAACCAAAAGATATATACCCACCGGATGAATAAAGATCGGCCTCCACAGAACATAAAATATTATTTTTATTTTATTTTTCGTGTTCGCATTTATGTGAAAAAAAACAAAAAAACAATGTTACGGGCGTGACAGTTCTCCATTACGGACATGACTGCTCTGAAAGCGACTTTAAACATTTCACAGAGACCTCAAACAGAAAGCACAAAGCCTTTCTTTAAAGTAAATTTCGTTTTTTTATTAATTGTATCTTAATTTTAATCAATGTTTCATCTGGATTTAATAAATAAGAAGTAAATATAGTAGAAAATAGATCATCACGGAGGCGCAGGCGAGTGAACTGGACTCTTGTCTCATAAATGAACCGAAACTCAGCGTAAGGTATGCTACTTGCCTCACAGACCTGAGAAATATATAGAAAGCTTGAAATGTCTACTTTTAAACAGAACAATTCAAAACGAAGGAAAACAGACTGCTTTCTGCTTATGAAATGTGCATTTCTCTCTGGCGCGTTCTGAGAAGATCGCGACGCATCGTCAACTTCATCTTTGCAGTCGACACAGAAAACACTTGTTTATTAATAAACAATTAAAATGTTTCCTTGCTATATTTGACATATTAATAATCATTACTTTTGCTGGTTCTTTGTGACAGCTTTTAGATGCTTTATTGGCAGCCCCACCCACATGTTGAACGAGTCACAAACATCAGCACCGAAAACATGATTTTTTTCAAATCTAAAATCAAAAATCGTGATACGAACCGAATCGTAGGTTTGGTCTATCGTCAGGGCTGGACTGGGACAAAAAATCGACCCGGGCATTTTGGCCCAGACTGGCCCACAATATGATCATAAACACAACCCATCTTTGCACACCCTTAATTATATGCATACCAACTCCTATTCCTTAAAACCACTAATGCCATGTCATGAGTGAGTATAGGAACGAGTGAAAATTTGACATTTATTAATTAACACAGTTGAACTATACTCCCCAGTGATGAATCCTAAAACAAGCTATAAGCTGCAATGGCATAGCAATACCAGTGTTTCTCACAGGATTTTTGGTAAAACTGTGGTGGGTGGACCTTGGTTCTTCTAGGGGGGTCCGGGGGCATGCCCCCACGTGAGAAAATTTTGTGCATTTTAATGTTAAATTCATCAATCTGGTGCACTTTGAGAGTTCAAAATTAAAATCTCCAACCCATATTCAGTGTGCAAATTAAACGAAAAATTCAAACCTCTTTTAGTTACAGTGTCTATTTACATTACACCTACTACATAATAATAGTTATAATATTAATCCAATGACAGTAATAGCCATATTTTGTAAAACAAATGCACTAAAAAATAAAGGAAACTTTCATAATTAGTTTTGGACCAATTTCTATACTTGAAAGAGATAAGCACATGATCTTTTATTTTGACGCAAACTGCATCAAGCTTTTATTTTGGCGGAAAACATGGTTTACAAACGCCTCTCATTAAATTTCTAGTGAATTGCGGTAATCGTCTTTATATACTGTCTATGTAATCGTCAACTATGCAATGTGGAAATAATCTGTAACTGGGTTATGGGTTCCTACACTTGATCATGACATAGCTTAAGTGTTTTGAAAGTAGTTCTGCTTACCGCAGGCTCTACACTTTCTCATCTCTCTCCTGATCCTCCTCACTATCATCATCATCATCACAGGAGCTGATGAAGGGCAGAAAACATATATTTTGACACATTTTACAGTGTCTGCTTTAAGGGCCTGGTTCAATTTTTTCACGCTATTGCTCTGCACAATCCTTGCGTTTCTTCTCCATCTCGCAGACTACTTTGACAGATACAACTGAAACTGCTGCACGCGCGCTCACTAGTTTAAAGTTGTGATTGGGCCAGCCCAGTGTCAATCAAGAAAAGAACCAATGGGCCGCTGATCTACGTGTTTCATGGGCTGGTCTGTCAGAAAAAAAAAAAATAACACTGACTTTTTTTGACCACTGCATTACACCGGCACAAACCCAGCGTCGCCAATTAAGCAAAACAAAACAAAACGAATGGGCCGCCGATGTACAAATTTTATGGGCCGTTAAAAAAAATAAAAAATAGAAAAATAATAAAAAATTATGTATGAGTATGAGATGTATCGGCCCAAAAAGCACGTCGGCCCACTTCATTTAAAAGAAGAGAATTCAAGCTTCATGCCTGTGTGTCTGTATGTCTGTTTGACTGAGTATTCGCTGAGTTATGGTTCATTTTCGGACGCGTTTCAGAATTGACTTCACTGACAGAGAGAAAGCAGAACTCGCATCATGTTTATTTTTCTTTATTTGGCAAAAAACACAACACTTTCACGCCGGCATGATTGCCGACCTCAGAGGGTTAAAATAGGCTTACTTTTATTTCATACTAACTATACTACAAACCCATTATTATATATAGGCATATAGCTTGAGACTTACTAAATATTATAATTAAACTTTATTTGGAGTTGTTCTTTATTGCACAATGCATATTTCTTAATATTAAGCATATGTGTTTAATATCACTATTTATAAGGATAGATAGGGCTTTGAGCTGGGCAGGACCAGCGGCGAAGGAAGCTCTGGTCTGGACGGGACCAGCGGCGAAGGAAACTCTGGGCTGGACGGGACCAGTGGCGAAGGGGGCTTTGGCTCGGGGGGCATGACGCTCACAGACTCTGGCTCGGCGGGCATGACGCTCTCTGGATCAGCTGGGCAGGCAACTGGCTTAGTGGATCTGGTGGGACGTGGAACAAACCTGAGTGCTCCCCGGACGGACATCCAAGGGGGGTCACACACTTTAGACGCCAGATCAGCACTGTTTGAAATAAGTTTTCGTGCTCTTGGCCAGACGATTCCGGCGTCTGGTCCGGGACGAACACGGAGTTCCTGCTCAGTGGATTTGACTGGGCTGATGAGGCGAGCAGGCTGGACGTGGAAATCGGGCTGGACGTCTCCCACGGTGAGTGAGGAACCACACACCCACAGTGTGCGGTCAATGAATTTGATGAGAGGTAGGTTGAGATCATCTAACAGCAGTATCTGGGTGAGTGGATCGTCTAACCCGCTCCAGAACTGCTGTTGAAGGAAGTCCTCATCCCAGCGCCCATCCTGGTAAAGGTGAAGGAAAACTTTAGCAAATTCCTCCAGAGTACAACCGTTCTGGTTGAACAGAGGATTCCGTGGGGTTTGCGGAAGCGCTGTCTTCGGGCAGTGTAGGATCCATAGCGGTATAGGTCAAGCCTTCTGTCAGGATACAGGCAAGAAGACAGAGGTAAGTGAATCCAAACACAGCTTTATTCAAGTTGACAAGAGTGCAAGGTGAGTATTCAGTGAGT
Organism: Leuciscus idus; assembly: GCA_021554675.1. NCBI lineage: Eukaryota > Metazoa > Chordata > Actinopteri > Cypriniformes > Leuciscidae > Leuciscus > Leuciscus idus. The sequence continues at coordinate 6,031,858 of CM038621.1, read as the reverse complement.
TCAGGTGCAGATTCAATGAAGATCACTCGGTGCGGGGCAGACAACAGGTAAGCATGTTCACTTCAGATTTAGATACCATTATTATATTATATATTATAAAGTCCAAAATTAAACCTATCAACTACAACAAAGCCACACTCATCTTTCAACCATTGGAAATAACACAGCTATTCATTCTCAACCTCCAGTAAAAGTAGAGTTTCCAAGTTTTGGTAGCAGTGACCAAAGTGATCCAGTTGCATTTATAGAACAATGCGAAGAATACCTTGCCATTCGACCTCTATCTGATTATGAAATGATAGCTTCTCTCACCTCAGTTTTGAAGGACACTGCAAAGGACTGGTGGCTTGCTGAAAAGCGAAACGTTTACACATGGCAGCAGTTTAAAGATGTTTTCTTATGTTCCTTCTTGAGTGAAGTTTATAAAGATGAAACAGCTAGATGCCTGATAGAAAGGAAACAGGGGGCGCAAGAAAGTCTACGAGACTTTGCTTTTCATTACAGAGCCCGATGTCTGAGATGGAAACAGGATATGCCAGAGCGAGAAATCCTACAAGCTATCTTGAGAAATTGTAACCCACGATTGGCTAGCTTGTTACGAGGTTCAGTACAAAATGTTGCCGAGTTGGTGAGAATTGGCACCCAAATTGAAAGGGACTTTGGAGAAGCTAAGAGGTACTGGAGTAACGTTAACACAGAGTCTCAAAAGAAGAAAGTCCAGTCTAATAAGGATTCATGTCTCAAACCCTCACATGCTAACACCCGTGTAGTGCATTGTGTTCAACAACCGGTCCAACCACAGCTCAAAATGATTACCTTACCTATATTGCTTCGTAACAGATTCTTCCAAGCTATAGTAGATACAGGAAGTACACTATTGTTAATTCAAGAGTCATGTTGGAAGCAGTTGCATCATCGAGAACAGTGGAAGTCCAGTAAAGGTCAACTTTCATGCTGGCAAATGGACAAATGCAGACTGCCATCGGAATGTCTGAGTGTGAATGTGTTCTGCAGGGTAAACAGCTCAAGCTGACATTGTACGTGATGAAAGATGCTGATTTAACTGTCCCGATTATTTTTGGTATGGATTTCTTACTTTCATCTGGAATTGTCTTGAATTTCAAGAATGCACAGTACAGCTTACCATCTAATGATGATGAGGATTCTGTTGAAACATTTCCCCTTCTATTTTCAGAATCAGTCACTTCACCTTCTGTGAAGTTCTATCTTGCTTTACCTACTCCAAAAATATCTAAAGAACTTTTACAATCCATTCAACAGCTGACCATGAACTCTGAGACCACAGCTCAATTCAAAACTCAATTGGAGAATTTGATGGATGATTGGCCGTCTGCACCCATGAAATTGGACATTCAAAGATTGTAAGTCATCGTATAATTACCACTGATGAGGTACCGGTCAGAAAGAGAGCCTACAGAGTGTCACTAGAGAAGCAGCAGTTAATTTACAAAGAGATTCAAGAACTACTAGATGAAAACATAATTCGTCCCTCTGTGTCTCCATGGGCTTCTCCAGTGGTTGTTGTCCCCAAAAAAGATGGAGGTTCACGATTATGTGTGGATTACCGTGGGCTTAATGCAAAGACACACTTAGACGGCTATCCCATGCCACAAATTCAGGAGATACTGGAGTCATTGCATGGAGCCTCGATTTTCAGTACCTTAGACCTAAAGAGTGGTTACTGGCAAGTTGAGATGGAACCAGAGAGCATACCTAAAACTGCATTTGTTACTTCCACTGGACAATTTGAATTCTTAAGTCTACCTTTTGGTCTCAAAAATGCTGCTGCCTCATTCCAAAGATTAATGGAGTATGTGCTTAAAGACATTAAAGGAAAATGTTGCTTCATTTACATTGATGATATTGTGGTATATTCCAAAAATTAGCAGGAGCATTTATAGCATTTGAGTCAAGTTTTCAGTTGTTTACATCAAGCCGGCCTGACTTTAAACCTTAAGAAATGCAACCTTGTACAGAGATCTATCAGTTTCCTGGGTCATGTTGTATCTGGGGAAGGTGTCAAGACTGATCCTGCCAAGGTAGCAGCCATCTGTGATTTTCCAGTACCACAATCACTCAAGGATGTACAACGATTTTTGGGATTGGCAGGTTGGTATCATAGATTTATACCAAGTTTTTCAGAGAAAGCTGCTCCTCTTCATGCCCTAAAGAAGAAACAATCCACTTGGACATGGACTAAGGAATGTCAAGATGCTTTTGAAAGGATCAAAAATGACTTAACTAAAGCTCCAGTGTTAATTCCTCCTGATTTTGATAAGTCTTTTAAGGTGCAAACTGACGCAAGTGACATCGGCCTTGGGGCTGTTTTGTCACAGGAGACAAATGGAGAGGAACACGTAATTGCTTACGTGTCCAGACTTCTTCGTGGAGCAGAGCACTCATATTCTGTCAGAAAAGGAATGTTTGGCTGTGGTATGGGCCATTGAGAAATGGAGACCCTATTTGGAAGGCAGACCATTTGAGGTTATTACAGACCATGCTGCATTGACTTGGGTTTTCCAACATCCCAAACCTTCATCAAGGTTGACACAATGGACTATTCGTCTACAAGAATTCGAGTTCAACGTCAGGTATAGAAAGGGACAGTGCAACGTAGTACCGGATACTTTGTCACGTAGCCTAGCGTCTACTCCACCTCATCTGTTAGCCATGGTCAAATCTACCAGTTCTTCTGTAACTCCATCTAATTTACCGATAGACTGGTCTGACATTGCTACCGCACAGTCTAACGACCCAGAAATTCAGGAGTTATGCAACAAGGCTGTCTGTCAACCCAATCCTTGCCCTTCCAGAGTGTATTATGTCCTTGAGAATGGTTTCCTTTTTCGTAGTGTCCCAGATGGTCAGAAAGGACCAAAGCTCCAACTGGTCATACCTGCTTGTCTGCGAGGGGAGTTTCTCAAGTATGCCCATGACAATCCCTTAAGTGGACACATGGGTCGGCTTAAAACATTACTACGACTGACAGAAATTGTTTACTGGCCAAGCTTGAGAGCTGATGTATGGAAATACTGTAAGGAATGTGAAGCTTGTCAAAAGTATAAACCATCTTTTTCAAAGCTGTCAGGTTACTTGCAATCAACACCAGTGGTGGAACCTGGGTATATGCTGGGTGTGGATTTGATGGGCCCTTTCCCGAAGAGCTCTAAACAAAATGAGCATCTTTTAGTTGTAGTTGATTACTGTTCAAAGTGGGTGGAGCTTTTTCCATTAAAGATGGCCAAATCACCACAAATTGCCCGTATTTTTGTTGAGGAGATTTTTACAAGGTGGGGAACTCCTGTCTATTTGGTATCTGACCGAGGAGCGCAGTTTACATCACACTTGTTAAGTCTTGTCTGCAAACAATGGGGAGTTATACAGAAATTAACAACGGCATACCATCCTCAAACTAACCTCACCGAACGGATCAACAGGACTTTGAAGACTATGATCGCCTCGTATGTGGGAAACAACCATTGTCAATGGGGTAAATGGTTGTCTGAATTCAGGTATGCCATCAACACAGCCTGGCAAGAGAGCACTGGCTACACGCCTGCCGAAATTGCTCTGGGTCGTAAGTTGAGAGGTCCTCTGGAGAGAGCCTTACCCAGACCGCCCTCTCCAGATAATCCTGCTTATGACATTGTGGAAAGACAGGAAGGCATGATCCAGTTAGTCAAGGAGAATGTGAAGAGAGCTCAGGCAAAACAGAAACATTACTATGACTTGAGAAGAAAACAAATCGTCTTCCAAGAAGGTGATGTTGTTTGGGTTCGTACTCACCCCCTGTCAAAAGCTGAGGATGCGATCATGGCAAAACTGTCTCCTAGATGGAAAGGCCCTGCTAAAGTTCATAAATGCCTAGGCCCAGTTAATTATGCCATTTCATTTCTTGATAATCCTGACTCTGTTGATTCCTATCATGTTCAAAATTTGAAACCTTTCTATGGATGTATTAAGCCTTCCAATGAAGGGGGGGTATGTAACAGACAAGTATTTTACTGTAGTCTTTCTTCCACACCACTAGGTGTGCTATTGTGCCTCAATGTTCTCTTAAGTAAAGGTGGGTTTGTAGAGGAAGAGAGTAGAAAAGCAGCAGTAGAAAGCATGGCTTAACTGCATTTGTGCTATGTCCTGGTTGGGAAATGTTACATTTCAAGCTCAACTTAAAGTAAGGATTTGTTTTCTTTCCTGTTATTTAAAAAGTATGCCTTGATGATGATGATGATGATATTGTTGCTATTTTTATTGCTAAGAAGTTTGATACAGTTTATCTTGTATGTATTTTAGAAGGACTCTTTATCAGTGACTTTAACCCTCCATAATGCACTTTGAATGTGGATTTGAAGTCCAGAGGAATGTAGGCTTGAGAGTTTGGCTTACTCATGACTGCTCCTGATTTGGAAGAGTCTGATGCATGAGAACTGTTGTTTTTTGGAGTAAATTCATCGCAGATGGTTGGATTATTCATCTACTAAAGGACTGCTTCAACTTTGGACATTGTTTGATGAACTATGCCTTGTCTGATACAAGGCTTACACAGATTGATTTTCACTTTATTGAATTGTGCAACCTATTAATCATTTCTTGTGTAACTGCTTTTTCTTGTTTGTTTTTTTTGTGTCGTTGACAATTATTTTTATTTGCATAAGGATATAAAAAAGATAAAAAAAATATATTGTTTTGTCATTTGGGGAGCATCGTTCTTTCTTGAGCAGCTATTAGGCAAACTGAACTCCCCATTAATGCGTTATATAACTTTGTTTTGCATTAAAAAATACGAGACGGTTATAAACTTGCTCATCATATATCCTCGGATGTATTAAGTCCCTCAAAATGAAACCGAAACCACAGTTTCGTTCTTTTTCTGAGGTAAATTCTTCCAGGATCAGTTAATGTAGACATGTGAATCTAATGTTGCTGAAACCCTGTTACTACCAACTGGCATATTTGCACGGGTTAACTGCTTATGTATTTCTTTGTATGTGTGAAAGAGAACCAAAAAAAAAGTAGTGATCTCTGAAATTGTTATTGATTTAAATAAATAGTTTTTTGGGGAGACCGAATTCCCCTAGAAGTATATCGGCGCCTTTACATTCATGTTCTTTGCAAACCCTTTCTCAAAAACATGAGACAATGCATACAGTGCCCTAAAACACCTGTCTGTATTAATAATATTGTTTTTGTAATGATTTGTTTATTATTTCTCCCCTGTTTAGGTTGGCACACTGTAACCTCACCAATCAGTGCTGTGAAATTGTGTCTTCAGTTCTGCAGTCATCAAACTCCTCCCTGAGAGAGCTGGACTTGAGTAACAATGACCTGCTGGATTCAGGAGTGAAGCTGCTCTGTGCTGGACTAAAGAGTCTAAACTGTCAGCTCAACATACTGAGGTACTTGAGGGTCTGTGAAAAATAACCACACAAGACATATCGTGGCAAACTTATTCTGAAAAGCTTTATTTTTTCACATCAATCTATACTCCAAATACCATAATGCATATGTAATTAAATGTCTTTCTGTGTGGAGTTTGCATTTTCTCTCTGTGTTGGTGTGGGTTTCCTCCTTGCATTCCGGTTTTCCCCACAATCCAATAAGTGAATTGGAGACAGTAAATTGTCCATAGGTGTGAATAAATGTGTTTGTGTGTGAGCCCTGTGGTGGACTGGCCATCTGTCCAGGGTGTCCCTTGTCTGTGGCCTGAGACGGTCCCCCGAAAAAAACAATTTAAATCAATAATTAAATAACTTGTTTTAAATCAAATCGTTCGGGTGCCAGACAGGAGTAGGCCAGTTAAAATAAACCCAGGATAGCACAAGTAAACCACCTGTTGCATACAACAAAACATAAAATGTTCACAAAGTCAGATTTTTTCTTTCTTTCAACATAAAACTCTCTTTGCATGAAATTGCAAAAAAAATTGCAGGAAGCTGAAATGAGAGACAGTTACATCTCTCTCTCTCTCTTACACAGATTATATAAACAGAGAATATTTGTTTTTGTTTTGAATAGGATAATTTAAAAGTAGACACTTACATGTATCTATAGATTATTGCTCATGTCTATTTGACAAATTTTCGCTGAGATTTGGTTTCTTTTTTGATGCACTGCAGAAAAAAGTTCATAGAGACGGCTTTGATTGCAAGTGGACACAAATGAAAGTAAACTTTTGACAGTTTCGAATGATGTATTGCTGTATAACCGTATTACCATAAATTACATACATTTGTCTTTTAAGTCGTTTGTTGCTATGTGAAAAAATCTACCAAAAGGCGCCGGTATGTCTGTCGACCCCAGAGGGTTAATTCTTTTAGATTTTATGGGTAAAAATAGAGTTTTTTATTTTGAAATTATAACTTACAATTAGATCCTTAAGATAATTTGTGGCTGAGTTTTGCAAATTTTACAGCACTGTGATTTTATTCAAATCAATCAGAGGCCACCAGTAGATGAAGCACACTAACATGGACACTTACGGTTGTTGTAGATTATCTCACTGTATGGTGACAGAGGAAGGTTGTGCTGCTCTGGCATCAGCTCTGAGTTCAAACCCTTCACACCTGAGAGAGCTGGATCTGAGCTACAATCACCCAGGAGAATCAGGACTGAAGCTGCTCTCTGATACACTCAACCATCTGGAAAAACTCAAGTATGTTAAATAATAAAACAATAATCCTGTCTAGTGTTATTGGTTTTGTTTTTTAAAGGGTTAGTTTACCAAAAAATTTAAATTCTGTCATTATTTACTCACCCGCATATCGTTCCAAACCTGTAAGACTTTCATTCATTTTCAGAACAGAAATTAAGACATTTTTAATAAAATCTGAGATATTTCTGTCCCTCCATTGATAGTGCTACCACTTCAACGCTTCAAAAAGTTCATAAAGAGATTGTGAAACTGATCTATTTAAATTTAGTTTAATCCAAATTTTCTGAAGAGACATGATCACATTATATGATGAACAGATTTAATTGACTCTTTTATTCACATATAAAAATTCATCAATGCACACATCAGTTATGCTAAATGGAAGCTCGGACATGCTTGCTTGATGTGTGAGAACCTTTTTTTTTTATCACACCCTATACCCTCAATCATTATTCCCTACATTAGTTTACTAATATAGTCCACTTGACAGAGTGAATAAAAAGAAGTGAGTGAATTGAGACACTGACGATAAGCAGAATCACTGAAGGACAGAGAAACAAGAACAGAAAAAAGAGAAAAACAAGAACTACAACTGACTTCATCCACAGAGTGTGAAAACAGTTTACACACCAGTTTATGATTATTTCTTTCAGACATATACAAAAGTTCTTGTTGAGAACGAGCAGATATTTAGTTGTTGATGTTTTGTTGAATAAAATAAAGTTTGTAGTCACCATGATGGAGATCAGTATTTGCTGGACATCTGATTAAATGTTCTCTTCTTGTGTATAAGCTTTGAATTTATGGGTATTTAATATTTATTAATCAAATATCTGTGAATTTACAACATGAAATCCAGCAATGTTTCTGTAAACATTTATTATGAAGGATATTGAAATAATAGAGTACATTCAAACATTTCAAACTCCTCCTTGACTTAGACACAGACATCAACATCAATAATCAGCACATGAATCTCAACAATGGTGACAATCAAATGTTTCATGTCACAATAGCCCCTTTCACACAGAGATTCCGGAAAATACACGGATAAAGTGACCCGGGAATTGACCCGGGTTTGTTTGATTTTGGTTCATTCACACTGCCAGTGATTTTCCGGAATCAGAGAGTGCGTTCACACACAAGCCGTAAAAATCCCGTAAAGACACGTGACATAGGGCTGCACGATTATGACAAAAATCATAATTGCCGATTATTCCCTTGAAATTGTAATTGCGATTATTAATTGCGATTATCACAAATTACATTGAATATATATTTATATATACATATATATATATATATAGGTTATATATATTAGAAATATTATTATTTGTTTACTTAAAAATTGTGAACACACACACTGTCCCCCTTTACTTAACATACACATAAATTGTAAGAATATGACTAATAGTAAAGACTACTAAGAAATAAACATTAGGCCTATGCTAAAGCTATTAAATAGCAGTCCCAAACTAGCTTTTGTTAATACAATGTTGGTATGAGCCACCACAGTCATTTAAAAATATAAAAAATAACACAAAGTAAAAATAAAGTGGCATTTTGGGGTTAATACTGAAACGACAGTTACCATGGTGAATACACAATATTAACAAGAACTGTTAATGAAACATGGAAACTGCTCCTGGTAAATAGAATGAAAATCATCCCTGCATGCAAATCCTTCTCAGCTAACACACGACTTACCAGTAACGTGATTTATTGGTATTTTACTTTTATTTCTGACTTACTCATTTACAACGTAACAACTTTGCATGCTCGTAGTTTCCTTTGCACTTTATACACAGCGCGTGCCGACGCATTTGCGCTTGCAATTGAAGAGTGTGCGCTACGAGCACAGTATAACGGCTGACATGACAGGAACGTCCGTTTTTCTGAGGTGAAAGACTTTTTTTTTTCAGCGTACACATACTTCACTGCCTGGTAGTTCCTATTGTGCTGTGTTTTCTGAAGTAGTTGTGATTCGCCTCTCATAACATGCTCTAAATGCACGCAGAGTGGATTTATTATTATTTTTTTATTTTTTTTAATCGTGGCTTTGAACGATTACGTAATCGTGGCATTCATAATCGTAATCGCGATTAGAAATTCGATTAATTGTGCAGCCCTAACGTGACATCGATGTGATTGTAATGTCTCAGCAGCGTCTTAAGTTTGCTTATGAGCTGCGATTTCTCTCTCGAGAAACCACGCTTGTGCATTTTGTTCTCTGATTCGATCATAAAGTTGCGCGTTAGGCCTACGTATTGTTTCACTCGCTGGTGAACGATCCCGCGCTTCAGCGTCATCACACGACACGGCATTATTACGGCTTTTGTTCACACAGCGCGCGTTCCGGGACTGAACACGGCAATGTTACTAGGTCCCCAACACGGCATCGATCCCGGCATCAATCCCGGGTCGTGTTTGCGTTCGCACAGAAGGCACTCTGGCAATTTGCCGGCAATTTCCCGGGTTCAAAGCGCTGTGTGAAAGGGGCTAAAGAATGCTGGGTTCCAGGATTGTATAAAACTCCCAGCATGCACTGCAGTATGAATAACTTTTTTTTTTAAACATTGCCACCATTGTTAAGAGACGTGCTAATTTTTTATTTCTCTGTTTCTGCAAGACAGTGTAGCTCTGTTTCTGTGGTTGTCCATGAGGTGTTAAAAAAAATGTGTCATTGTAACTTATTACTATAGTTTCTGCAGGACGTTTGAGCTTCCGCAAGAACTAATGAGCTTCACTCTTGTGTTATGAAGCACGTTTGAGCTTCCGCAAGAACCAATTAGCTTCACTCTTGTGTTATGAAGCACGTTTGAGCTTCGACAAGAACCAGTGAGGTTCAAGAATATGTGAAATAAGCAATATATCTGAGGTTATAGAATTTGCACACCTTGTACATAAAGACACAAATCTAAGTTTAGAATGAAGATGGATGATAATTTGAAAGTGAGTGTGGAGAAACTGAGATAGCAAATAGCACAACAATAAAACCACAAATATCTAATGCTTCGCATTAGATATTTGCGAAGCCACTCTTCCCGCCGAAGCGGGCGTGGCTTAGCCCTATAAAGGGAGCTCGAGGAGGCTGATTCTCTGATTTTTTCATCGCCGAAGCGAACCAGAGTAGGTCGCATGCACGGCAAGGAACGCAGTACTCGTTCCCTCTTCTAGAGAGAACCGAGCTTACGTTAGTAACCGAGTACGTTCTCTTACGAGAGGTCTCTCGTACTGCGTTTGTAAAACGCTATGGGGACCCAATGCAAAACGCCGTGCATGCTGGGATCAACACCAAAACCTGGAGACAAGTCCAATATTTACAGTGCACAATCACCAGAGGGACTCACAGAGAGTCCTGGAAACAAGAGGGGAATCCCTCCGTCCATATACAGCAGCGTCGTAGACGCAATGCTAATATGACATCACATAGACAAGGCGGAACAAGCCTGAACTAGTGTGGGAATGCGGGTCTTACGCAATACTGCCCATAGCATAACGGTCGGCGGCGCGCAGCGCTCACGATCTCAGTGTCTTACCAGATAGCACTGATCCGTCTATACCGACAGCAGCTTAGCCTGCAAGGCGGGAACTTCCAGGTTATAGAACCTTATAAATGTAGAGGGCGAGGCCCAGCCTGCCGCCATACATATGTCTTGTAAGGAAATCCCGCTAGACCAAGCCCACGAGGAAGCGACGCCTCTCGTGGAGTGCGCTCTGACACCCAACGGGCACTGAAGGCCCTTGGCAGTGTATGCCAGAGCTACCATCTGGATAGGCTCTGTTTCGAAACCGCCTGTCCCTTGGAACGTCCACTGAACGAGACAAATAGCTGCTCAGTCTGTCGAAAAACAGACGAGCGTGACACATAAGCTCTTAGCGCCCTTACTGGACAAAGAAAGCTTGCGTCCCCTTCCTCGCCCGACACCGGCAGGGCAGACAGGGAAATGACCTGGGCCTGAAACGGCGTGTTGAGGGATTTTGGAACATAACCATGCCTAGGTTTGAGTATGACTCTCGAGTCGCTTGGCCCAAACTCTAAGCACGACGCGCTCACTGAGAGCGCGTGCAGGTCACCTACGCGCTTCACTGAAGCGAGAGCCAACAAAAACACTGTCTTGAAAGACAAATGTTTGAGGCTAATTGTCTGGATAGGCTCGAAAGGGTCACCTTTCATGGCCTCCAGAACCGTAGAGAGGTCCCACATAGGGACTGAGGGAGGCCTGGGAGGATTCAGCCTCCTAGTTCCCCTAAGGAAGCGGATGACTAAATCGTTCCTTCCAATTGACTGACCGAGCGTTGTCTTAGAAAACGCTGCGATAGCCGCCACATAGACCTTGAGCGTGGAGGGGGCTCTGCCCTTATCCAGCAGCTCTTGTAGGAAGGAGAGAACCTCCGTCACCCCACAGTCGAAGGGTGAAGAGCCTCGAGCTGTGCACCAGCCGGAGAATACCGACCACTTTGAGGCATAGAGCCGTCTGGTAGACGGAGCTCTAGCCTGAGTGATAGTATTTAGCACTCCCACTGAGAGGTCAGCGGGTACCCGTTGAGCGCCCACACATGAAGGGACCACAGCTCCGGGTGAGGATGCCAAATCGAACCCCTGGCCTGAGAGAGGAGGTCCCTCCTCAAAGGCACCGGCCATGGGGCAGTGTCTGCTAACTGCATCAGAACTGGGAACCATGGTTGGTTCTTCCAGAGTGGTGCTACGAGCAGCACTGAGCATTTTATTTCCCTGATCCGTTCTATCACCTGAGGCAGGAGAGAGACGGGGGGAAAAGCATAGAGCAGGCAGCGCGGCCACGTTTGGGACAGCGCGCTCTCGCTCTTGGAAAAGAACACAGGGCAGTGAGCGTTTTCGTGCGACGCGAACAGGTCTACTTCCGCTCTGCCGAATCTCTCCCACAACAGCTGAACTGTTTTCAGGTGTAGAGACCATTCGCTCGCCGGAATGTTGTTCCTGGACAGTCTGTCTGGCCCCAAATTCTGCAGCCCAGGCACGTGCACTGCTCTCAATGAGCGCAGGTTGTGCTGAGCCCATACCAGAAGGCGTTCCGCCAGTCTGTATAGATTTCGGGATCTGAGACCGCCTTGGCGATTTATGTAGGACACCACTGACATGTTGTCCGAGCGGACTAAGACGTGGTGGCCCTTTATTTGGGGACGAAAACGCGTCAGCGCGTTGTCCACTGCCAGCATTTCCAGGCAGTTGATATGTTGAAGCTTCTCCCGTTCTGACCACTGGCCGAAGAACCGTCTGCCCTCGAGCAGCGCTCCCCATCCCAAGGTGGAGGCATCTGTCGACACCACTCTCACTCTCGAGGAAGTCCCCAGGCTTACACCTGATTGGTACCAGTCGCTTGCTTTCCAAGGTTTCAGAGCTGCCAGGCAACTCTGATCGACCTTGAGATGAAGCCGACCGGATGCCCACGCTCTGCGCGGTACCCGCGCTTTCAACCAGAACTGCAGAGGGCGCAAGCGGAGCAAGCCCAACTGAAGAACTGATGATGCTGAGGCCATAAGACCGGGCATCCTTTGAAATTTCCTGAGCGGGACGGTCGCGCCACAGCGGAAGAGCTTGCTGCGCGCTGAATGTCTAGCACGCACTGTGATGACAGCTGCGCTATCATAGACTGTGAGTCCAGAACTGTGCCCAGAAACGATATAGTTTGACTTCGGTTCAGAGAGCTCTTCGCCCAATTGACTGTGAGACCTAGATTCTCGAGGTGATCGAGTAAAATGGTCCTGTGCTCCACGAGTTCTGATCGTGATTGAGCTAGAATCAGCGAGTCGTCCAGATAGTTCAGCACTCGCATGCCTCGGAGTCTGAGAGGTGCGAGCGCTGCATCCATGCACTTCGTAATGTACGGGGTGCTAGGGACAAGCCGAACGGCAGGACTGTGTACTGATATGCCTGGCCCTCGAAGGCGAATCTCAAGTATCGCCTGTGACGTGACGCTATCTGTATTTGAAAATACGCGTCCATCAGATCTATCGACATAAACCAGTCTCCTCGGCGAATATGCGCGAGGATTTTTCTGGTCGTGAGCATTTTGAAACTGCGTTTTACCAATGCTTTGTTCAGTTGTCTTAGATTCAGTATGGGTCTGAGACCCCCGTCTTTTTTTGGTACCAGGAAGTATCTGCTATACAGTCCCTCATTTCGGAAAGCTCATTTCGGCCGCCTGTATCCGGGATCTTGTCCTTTCGGTCATGACCCAAAGCTCATGACCATAGGTGAGAGTAGGAACGTAGATTGACCGGTAAATCGAGAGCTTCGCCTTGCGGCTCAGCTCTTTCTTCACCACGACAGACCGGTACATCGACCGCATTACTGCAGAAGCTGCACCGATCCGTCTGTCAATCTCCCGTTCCATCCTTCCCTCACTCGTGAACAAAACCCCAAGATACTTAAACTCCTCCACTTGAGGCAGGAACTCTCCACCAACCTGAAGTGGGCAAGCCACCCTTTTCCGACTGAGGACCATGGCCTCGGATTTGGAGGTGCTGATTCTCATCCCAGCCGCTTCACACTCGGCTGCAAACCGTCCCAGTGCATGCTGAAGGTCCTGGTCTGATGAGGCCAACACGACAACATCATCCGCAAAGAGCAGAGATGAAATCGTGTCGTCACCAAACCTGACACCCTCTGGCCCCTGGCTGCGCCTAGAAATTCTGTCCATAAAAATTATGAACAGAACCGGCGACAAAGGGCAGCCCTGCCGGAGTCCAACATGCACCGGGAACAAGTCTGACTTACTGCCGGCAATGCGAACCAAGCTCCTGCTTCGGTCGTACAGGGACCGGACAGCCCTTAGCAAAGGACCCCATACTCCCGGAGCACCCTCCACAGGTCGCCGCAAGGGACACAGTCGAATGCCTTCTCCAAATCCACAAAGCACATGTGGATTGGTTGGGCAAAATCCCATGAACCCTCCAGCAACCTGTAGAGGGTATAGAGCTGGTCCAGTGTTCCACGGCCCGGACGAAAACCACACTGTTCCTCCTGAATCCGAGGTTCTACTATCGGCCGTATTCTCCTCTCCAGTACCCTGGCATAGACTTTCCCAGGGAGGCTGAGAAGTGTGATCCCCCTGTAGTTGGAACACACCCTCCGGTCCCCCTTCTTAAAAAGAGGGACCACCACCCCGGTCTGCCATCCCAGAAGCACTGTCCCCGACCGCCACGCGATGCTGCAGAGGCGTGTCAGCCAAGACAGCCCCACAGCATCCAGAGACTTGAGGTAATCAGGGCGGATCTCATCCACCCCCGGTGCCTTGCCACCGAGGAGTTTCTTGACTACCTCGGTGACTTCAGCCCGGGTGATGGACGAGTCCACCTCTGAGCCCTCAGCCTCTGCTTCCTCAATGGAAGACGTGACGGCGGGATTGAGGAGATCCTCGAAGTATTCCTTCCACCGTCCAACGACATCCCCAGTTGAGGTCAGCAGCTCCCCACCTCTACTGTAGACAGCGTTGGTAGGGCACTGCTTCCCTCTCCTGAGGCGCCGGACGGTTTGCCAGAATCTCTTCGAGGCCAGCCGATAGTCCTTCTCCATGGCCTCACCGAACTCCTCCCAGGCCCGAGTTTTTGCCTCCACAACCACCCGGGCTGCAGTTCGCTTGGCCTGCCGGTACCTGTCAGCTGCCTCAGGAGTCCCACAAGCCAACCAGGCCCGATAGGACTCCTTCTTCAGCTTGACGGCATCCCTTACTTCCGGTGTCCACCACCGGGTTCGGGGATTGCCGCCTCGACAGGCACCGGAGACCTTACGGCCACAGTTCCGAGCGGCCGCTCGACAATGGAGGTGGAGAACATGGTCCACTCGGACTCAATATCTCCAGCCTCCCTCGGGATCCGGTCGAAGCTCCGCCGGAGGTGGGAGTTGAAGATCTCTCTGACAGGAGACTCTGCCAAACGTTCCCAGCAGACCCTCACAGTACGTTTGGGTCTGCCGAGTCTGTCCAGCTTCCTCCCCCGCCATCGGATCCAACTCACCACCAGGTGGTGATCAGTTGACAGATCCGCCCCTCTCTTTACCCGAGTGTCCAAGACATACGGCCGCAGGTCAGATGAAACGACCACAAAGTCGATCATCGACCTACGGCCTAGGGTGTCCTGGTGCCACGTGCACTGATGGACACCCTTATGCTTGAACATGGTGTTCGTTATGGACAAACTGTAACTAGCACAGAAGTCCAATAACTGAACACCGCTCGGGTTCAGATCAGGGGGGCCGTTCCTCCCAATCACGCCCCTCCAGGTGTCACTGTCGCTGCCCACGTGGGCATTGAAGTCCCCCAGTAGAACGACGGAGTCCCCAGTCGGAGCCCTTTCCAGCACCCCTCCCAGAGACTCCAAGAAGGCCGGGTACTCTGCACTGCCGTTTGGCCCGTAGGCACACCCGACAGTGAGAGACCTATCCCCGACCCGTAGGCGCAGGGAAACGACCCTCTCGTTCACCGGGGTAAACTCCAACACATGGCGGCTGAGCTGGGGGGCTATAAGCAAACCCACACCAGCCCGCCGCCTCTCACCATGGGCAACTCCAGAGTGGTGAAGAGTCCATCCTCTCTCAAGGAGTGTGGTTCCAGAGCCTAAGCCGTGCGTAGAGGTGATCCCGACTATCTCTAGTCTGAACCTCTCAACCTCACGCACAATCTCAGGCTCCTTCCCCGCCAGCGAGGTGACGTTCCACGTCCCTAGAGCTAGTTTCCGTGTCCAGGGATCGGGTTGTCGAGGCCTCTGCCTTCGACTGCCGCCCAATCCTCTCAGCACCGGCCCCTTACGGTCCCTCCTGCAGGTGGTGAGCCCACGGGAAGCAAGTAGCCTCTCTTTATAATGTCTAGCACCCATTCCGAAACCCCTGGAAGCGCTGCCCATGCATCCGCATGGCTGGCTAGGGGTTGAATGCGAAGCGCGCCCTGCTCGCTGGGCGGCAGAAGCGATTCGGCGTGCTGTAGAATAGGCGTCATGCCTGTGACATTCGAGGCGGGGAGCGCGCTGATCACAGCGGGCAGAACGCTCGCTCTCGACCCCGCTACGGTACTTAACCGAGTGAGGGAGGGCTGAGCAAGTCCCGTAGGGCTCATAATGTCTGTGAGTAAGTGTGGGCGCGGGGGAGCGGGCACATTTACTGCTTTGGATGCGCTGTCTGCCTGAGCAGAGCGAGCGCGCACAGGTTTCTTTTTTACAGAAACCGTGCGACATGTATGACACAGTGTTTGTGGGCACTGAGCAGTGGGCACGTTTACTATGTTGAGTGCGCAATCGACCTGAGTCGATTTTATGAGCGCGGGCCCTGTGTGAAGGGCTGTGCTCGTGCGTAGGGATGGGCACTGGACAGTGGGCATCTGCTCTACACTTGTAGCACCATCGGCCGTGGCCGGGATTTTTTTTTTTTTTTTTTTGCGAAGCGTGTAACATAGGCGTTATGCCTGTGACATTTGAGGGGGGAGCGCGCTGATCACAGAGGGCAGAATGCCCGCGCTCGACCCCGCTGCGGTGTTTAACCGAGCGAGGGAGGGCTGGGCGAGTCCCGTAGGACATATAATGTCTGTGAGTGAATGTGGGCGCGGGAAAGCGGGCACATTTACTGCAGTGAGCGCACTGTCTGCTTGAGCAGAGCGAATGCACACAGGTTTCATCTTTACGGAAACCATGAGACATGCAGAACATAGTGTTTGTGGGCACTAGGCTGTGGGCACGTTTACTATGTTGTGTGCGTGATCGACCTGAGTCGAATTTATGAGCGCGGGCCCTGTGTGAAGGGCTGTGCTTGTGTGTAGGGATGGGCACTAGGCAGTGGGCATCTTCTCTACACATATAGCACCATCGGCCGTGGCCGGGACACCAGAAAATACATCCCATGGGATTTATCTGGGTAGCCGTAAAAGGCTTTCGTGTGCAGGCAAGCGGACAGCTGTTCCAGCTTGTACTCTGCAGAATACACTGGAACAGTCACATTTCTTGGAACTGAACGAGCTAGTCGAGCGCGGGTTGTACCACGTGCTCGTCGGCTGCAAAATACACATCTGCAGTCGCCTCTCAGGGAACTGACAGAGTGATTTGCATTTGGCGGCATAAATATTTTCTGCCGGTAGACCCGGGATTCGAACCCGGGTCTCCCGCGCGAAAGCCTGAGAATTTACCAGAATTATCCACACTGGCGTTTGTTTGCAGGCATGCGGGTAGCACAACATGCAATTTTGACATTTCAGTCGCCTGGAAAGTGCCAGAATGTGAGAAGAGTGGATATCGGCCCAGTTTCAACGGGGCTAAAACACTCCATTCTCCTTTCGCCAGTGACGCACGGGGACCGTAGAAACGGTGTTCGGGTGCAGGCAAGCGGGTTACTACGCGCTTGCTGGCAGGGGACTGACAGAGTGAAGCATTGGCGGCATAAATATATGCCGCTAGACCGGGATTCGAACCCCGGTCTCCCGTGCGAAAAACCTATGATTCCACCACTGAGCCACAGGGGGAACACAGACTTTCAGATGCGTTGAGCGTCAACATGTATTGACGCGCGCAGAGGCAGGGTAGCTTTTCTTGTAACGTAAAGAAAAAACTAACCCCGATCGTCCGCTTCCAGGAGGAGCAGCCTTGGAGAAGGATGCCAGGTGAGTCCTCAGAGTCACCATAGGCAATTGGCTCGGAGTGAGGGCAGTTGCCGTCAGTGAGCGCGAGAGCTGCGTGATCCTCTAGGAAAGGGGGGCGTCTTGAAAAAGACGCCCGGCTCTTTTAGTGTACAATGGTACATACACAAAACACAGTAGAGAAAGGATATAGGCGCCGGATAGCGCAGCGGGAACGGCAGTGGAAGGTGGCGTTGGCCAGCGGCTTCAGAGGTGGCTCGTCCCGCTGAGAGGCTTTTTCAGACGGCGCGCGGCTTCTCCAGTGATCCAACGATGCGTGAGCTTCGCTGAAGAGATGAAAAATCTGAGAATCAGCCTCCTCGAGCTCCCTTTATAGGGCTAAGCCACGCCTGCTTCGGCGGGAAGAGGTGCGGAGGGCGCGAAGCGCCCTCATTGGCCTGACGTCACCGAGGCTGATGCAGTTGCCGCAGGGCAGCCAATGAGCGAGCGAGCCGTCTCGCCCATGGCTGTGTGCTGCTGCAACGCGTTTTGCAATAATTCAAAATTATAAGGATCATTTTTTGGCTTCAGTATCCCGTGGAAAAGAGGTTTTCCCCATAGCGTTTTACAAACGCAGTACGAGAGACCTCTCGTAAGAGAACTGGGTATTAATTGCTATGGTATAGTAAACTATTTAAAGCAGTGGTTCTCAAACCTGTCCCGGAGTGCCACCAGCCCTGCACATGTTGTATGTCTCCCTATATCTGACACACCCATTTCAGGTCTTGCAGTCTCTACTAATGAGCTCATGAGTTGAATCAGGTGTGATAGATGAGGGAGACATACAAAATGTCTCAAAATGTCTCAAAATACTAAAATAGTGGTACTCCAGTACAGGTTTGAGAACCATTACAAAAAATTAGTTTCTTATTCAAAAGTTAATTTTATACATTTGGATTATTGAAATAAATAATACGTAAATAAAGTATTTTCTTTTAGTGGCTACTTACAGTGAGGAAAGTAAGTATTTGAACACCCTGCTATTTTGCAAGTTCTCCCACTTGGAAATCATGGAGGGGTCTGAAATTGTCATCGTAGGTGCATGTCCACTGTGAGAGACATAATCTAAAAAAAAAATCCATAAATCACAATATATGATTTTTTAACTATTTATTTTTATGATACAGCTGCAAATAAGTATTTGAACACCTGTCTATCAGCTAGAATTCTGACCCTCAAAGACCTGTTAGTCTGCCTTTAAAATGTCCACCTCCACTCCATTTATTATCCTAAATTAGATGCACCTGTTTCAGGTCGTTAGCTGCATAAAGACACCTGTCCACCCCATACAATCAGTAAGAATCCAACTACTAACATGGCCAAGACCAAAGAGCTGTCCAAAGACACTAGAGACAAAATTGTACACCTCCACAAGGCTGGAAAGGGCTATGGGGAAATTGCCAAGCAGCTTGGTGAAAAAAGGTCCACTGTTGGAGCAATCATTAGAAAATGGAAGAAGCTAAACATGACTGTCAATCTCCCTCGGACTGGGGCTCCATGCAAGATCTCACCTCGTGGGGTCTCAATGATCCTAAGAAAGGTGAGAAATCAGCCCAGAACTACACGGGAGGAGCTGGTCAATGACCTGAAAAGAGCTGGGACCACCGTTTCCAAGGTTACTGTTGGTAATACACTAAGACGTCATGGTTTGAAATCATGCATGGCACGGAAGGTTCCCCTGCTTAAACCAGCACATGTCAAGGCCCGTCTTAAGTTTGCCAATGACCATTTGGATGATCCAGAGGAGTCATGGGAGAAAGTCATGTGGTCAGATGAGACCAAAATATAACTTTTTGGTCATAATTCCACTAACCGTGTTTGGAGGAAGAAGAATGATGAGTACCATCCCAAGAACACCATCCCTACTGTGAAGCATGGGGGTGGTAGCATCATGCTTTGGGGGTGTTTTTCTGCACATGGGACAGGGCGACTGCACTGTATTAAGGAGAGGATGACCGGGGCCATGTATTGCGAGATTTTGGGGAACAACCTCCTTCCCTCAGTTAGAGCATTGAAGATGGGTCGAGGCTGGGTCTTCCAACATGACAATGACCCGAAGCACACAGCCAGGATAACCAAGGAGTGGCTCTGTAAGAAGCATATCAAGGTTCTGGCGTGGCCTAGCCAGTCTCCAGACCTAAACTCAATAGAGAATCTTTTGAGGGAGCTCAAACTCCGTGTTTCTCAGCGACAGCCCAGAAACCTGACTGATCTAGAGAAGATCTGTGTGGAGGAGTGGGCCAAAATCCCTCCTGCAGTGTGTGCAAACCTGGTGAAAAACTACAGGAAACGTTTGACCTCTGTAATTGCAAACAAAGGCTACTGTACCAAATATTAACATTGATTTTCTCAGGTGTTCAAATACTTATTTGCAGCTGTATCATACAAATAAATAGTTAAAAAATCATACATTGTGATTTCTGGATTTTTTTTTTTAGATTATGTCTCTCACAGTGGACATGCACCTACGATGACAATTTCAGACCCCTCCATGATTTCTAAGTGGGAGAACTTGCAAAATAGCAGGGTGTTCAAATACTTATTTTCCTCACTGTATGTGGCATTATTGCAATAAGAAGACACTTCAAAAGACCTAAAAAAAAAATCTAAACTTTGACAAAAATACTGATTTAATATATTTTAAAATGATTAAATATATATATTCATAACAAAAGCTGATAAAAGAGCAGTTAGTCACGTCCAGAAAAATGAATGGATCTCTATGGGGCCTCTGCTGGAAGTATATGGCAATTACACTTTCTGGCTAAAACTATATTATCAGCAAATAAACATTCTGACCAGATGGCAGAATTATGCATTAACAGCTAGATCAATATCCAGAAACAACTCATATTTCATTTTGATCATTATTAATAAATTTTTCTTTTCTTAAAAATGTAATATTTCATATGCATGCTAATGGTGTAGCTGAGGAGTTTTGCAGTAAATAGGTAGGCTACAAAAGTAGGCCTACTTCAAATCTCCCAAAACACAGCATTAATGTACAGATGAGAAGTAAACAAAACAATGATATATTTGTATTATTAAAATTTTTTTTTTTACAATTACTCTACATTTTGTTTAGTGATGTAGACCCCAAAGACCAGCAATGTAAACAGGAAACGAGGGACTTATGAGGGTTAAACGTTTGTATTCATGCCTTAAAATAGCTAAAAGAAGTTCTTAAACAAGAAACTTTTTTTTTTTTTTTTTTTTTTTTACAAACTTTATTATGAACAATGCACAGGACAATAGGTACAGAGAACACTACAAATACTTTGCAACCTGCACAACAAAAAAATGACATGTACAGACCAGAGGATAATAACATATTAATTAATATATAGAAGGGGAAAATAAAAAATTATGCAGTTCCTTCAGGAGATGAAATGTTCTTGTAGCCTTCTTATTTTGCATGTTTTCTGTTGTTTTGTAATATGATTTAAAGTCCAGATGAAATACATTAAAGCAAGGTTGTGAATTAGACCATTTACATTTGTGAATATGGTATTTTCCGAAGACAATAAACAGTTGAATAACAAAAATTTAATTTTTGGACAAGCCACATAAATCAAAGTATAACATGACATCAAATATTGATTATTACAGAATATTGATTCTGATGTTTACATTCAATTTTGTGATTATAAATTCTTCCAAATCAGACCAACATTTTTTTTGTGTACATACAGTGATACAATAAATGAAAAATAGTCTCCCTATTTGATTGGCAAAAGACACAAGACTCTTCTATGTTTATTTTAAATCTTCTTAGTTTATCAACAGGATACATTTTATGTAAAATTTTAAATGAAACTTCTTTTATTTTATTATTAATACAGTATTTATAAATATTAGTATTAGCCTTTTCCCAATTTAAATCACCCATGGTTGAATACCAAAAAAACTTTGCAGCAGGTGGAACCGAGCACGGAATTTGATTTCTAATATATTTATTGGTGTATTCTTTCTTTGTAATGTCTGTATCTCCAATAAAAATTCCATTAAATTCAAAGACCCTGCCAAATAGAGACAAGTCTCTCATTAACCATGAATTTAGTTTATATTATATTTTTTTAACAATTGGATCAAAATTTAACTTATGACGTTCCTCTTTATTTTTACAAATTACAATTCCAAGATATGTCACTTTTTCATTAATTGGTATTGCAATTTTTCAGGGAGAACAAAACTGATTTATTAATGTTCATTACCAACCCTGATACATCACTAAATGTTTTGATACTATTTACTGCAGTCCCAATTTGGTTTCGGTCACTTAAAAAGATGGCTGTGTCATCTGCAAGTTGGCAAATTTTAAACTTTTTACCAACAGCATTAATTCCTGAAAAGGGAGACATTTTTATGTGTGTAGCCATTGTCTGAGCAACTAGGAGAAACAAAAATGGAAACCGCCTTGTCTAATACCACGTGATATACTAAATCTTTCTGATGTGCCTGTTTTCAGTTTAACAGAACTAGAACACCCATTATATAAGGTTTGAATTGCCTTATGAAAATAGTTACCAAAACCGAAAAAGGAAATAGATTTTAATATAAAGTTATGCTCGATGGTGTCAAAAGCTTTATAAAAGTCAATGAATAGTATGAAGCTATCATTCGGTAGGAGGTCACTGTAATCTATCATGTCTAAAATTAAACGTATGTTATTGCTTATGTGTCTTTTGGGCATAAAGCCAGATTGTTCTTCATCTATAATTTGGTTCAGGCTATGTTTAAGTCTTTTGGCAAAAATTAAAGCAAATAACTTTGCATCATTGTTAAGTAAACTAATGGGTCTCCAGTTTTCAATGTGTAATTTATTCTTATTTGGTTTGGGAATTAAAGTAATCACGCCCTGTTTCATAGTCGGAGGAAGTTCACCTTTTTCAATGGCTTCTTCAAACACAGATAGCAGGAAAGGAGAAAGTTTGTCATTAAATACTTTATAAAATTCTCCTGTTAAGCCATCATTCCCAGGTGTTTTATTGTCTTTTAAAAGTTTAACACATTCCACCAGTTCAGGTAAGGAAATTCTTCCATCACAAATCTCTCTAAATTCTTCATTTGCAGCACGACAACTTCATGTTTCTCCACGGCAATGTGCATTCTGGTCCAACCAAGTCTAACAAGGAAACACTGGCAACATGCGAGAGATCTCTTGAGATTCTTTGTGCTACAGTGCAGAAAACTACGGAGCCCCTAAAGGGAGGTGGTGGTGAAAAAAAATTAAAATTAGGTTGGGAGAATTATTATATATATTTTTTCAAATCTTTTGCGTTCCCTCGCAAAGATATTTGCGTTCCCACGCAAAACCTGATTTGAGCTTGGACAGACACTTCCCGTTTAATGTCCCGCTGGCAGTGTTTCAGAGCTCCGTACGTTAATTGAGCGTTTCATAGTGTTTGAACTTGGACTCAAATATAAAGAAATGCGGTCAGTGCTTAAAGGTATAGCGGAGGATCTTTCCAAATTTTAGATAAGACCCGCCCTCTCCACTTTTTTAAAAGTTTGATTGATTCACCAGAATGATTGACAATTAGGAGGACCAATAGTATAGGTTACCCACCAGGAAGTAAAACATCCTCCGCTATACCTTTAACTCAATGAGTTAAGTGAAGTTGGAAATATTCACATAGGTTATTCGAACTTCTCGGATCAATATTCTTGAGCTAAACGTTGTTAAAACACATATTTTTATAAAAATAGAGAAGTGGATTAAGGCAGCCAGAATAGAGAAATGTCAAATTTACTGTCACTCCCTCGGCAGCGCTATTAGAAACACCCGTTACTGTTACTTTATTTATTTAGTCATTTTATGTCAGGGCAGAATAACGCAAGGGATATTAAATGTATACATTATTTTTTTCAAAAAATAAGAAAATATATAAACTGTATAAAGTTATATAGTTCTCACTGAAAGAGGAGGCAGAGTGTGTATAAGCTGTGGCCAGAGCCAGAGCGCATAGCGGACGTCTCCTGGATCGCCACAGTAAAGCTACAGTAGCCTACCTAGTCTACTCACTTATCAGTTTATTTTATTTACATTTAAAACAGCAAATATAAAACTATAGATATGACATTTCAAAATATGACCAGAGTAAATGATAAATATATTACTATGACATGGTATGAAAAGTTCGTTTTCCTCAGCAATTATAACAAATAAATAAAATAAGTTTATAGGTAAGAGTGACGGTTGAGGCGTTTGTTGCAACGCTCTTAAAGTCCCTGTAAATTCAAAATTAAGTATGTGTTCTGAGTTTGTCACACCACAGAATAATGTGTTATTAGCCACCCAGCCAAATTTGAATGATAAAAAAAGCCAAGTAAATAAAATAAGCTATCAAAATCTTGAAAAAAAAAAGCAGTGGTCTCTGCTCTCAAATGCTGGGGGCGTGTCCGCTGGCTGCGCTGAAACCACACCCACTTGCAGGGAAGTTGACTCGCAGGCTCGCGCCAGGGGGGCAGTGTTCCGGAAAACATTGAAGCTTCCCCGGGCGCCGCCATTGATTAGCGGACCCCCAACTGCTATTAGCATTCGATTGACTCCCATTCATTTTGGCATCACTTTGACAGCGAATAACTTTACATCTGAGGCGTTTAAAGACTCCATTTGTCCATTTATTTATTTTTTTTTAAAAACACGAAAATGTATAAAATGCTCCATTACCTTGTATCTTACGTTATGGCCCAGTAGAAACAGTTTTTTGTAAAAATAGGCTAACGATTGCATCATAACCACACGACTCTCTGTCGCACAGTAGAGAAATTACCGTATGGACAGGAGGAGAAGCTCGCGGGCAATCGGGGGGACGTGGAGGCAAAATGACAAAATAATTAATCAGAATACTTAGCAAAAGTTTCTCCTGCTCCTAGCTCATGGACACCTCCTACTCACGCTCTCCGTCTCTGCAAGTTTCGGGAGGGAATGATTCAGATTTCTCTTGGCACAGCTACTAGAAGACAGACAGGTTGCTCACGTGACATCTACGTCGTCACGCTCAGTTTGAGTCTGCGCAGTACGCTCAGCCATCAGGAAGTGAGTGCTTCTAATTGACTTCACTTGTCTCTGTTGAATCCAATGGGGTCGCTGTGTCCATTTATTTTACTGTCTATGGCTCGCACTGCCGATGATGGCACCAGTTGTCAGCGCGACAGGAGGATGAAGGCCGAGGCGGGAGATAGTCGGCTCGGCCCCATTCGAATTATCAGTGAATTCCAGTTGTCTCAGACGAAAGTTTATAAAACTATCCTGTGTAAAATGATCACTACAGAGGCGGGTGTTGGTGGTGATCCTCAGCTCTCCATCAAGGTGGCTCTTCACAAAATTAATCCACCTCTTGTACATGATCGTTGTTTGGAAATTTAAATAAGGACACCGATCTGTTTTGTAAGTGATTGCATCCAGGTAATACGCATTTCCGTGACGAAGGCATAGCTAGCTAGCAAACTGTAGGCTGTAGTAAATAATACTGACTGTAACTCGCAATTGAGCAGCGAACTGATAGGGGAGGGGGCAGCCTCAGTGGCTCCAGTGCGTCATCAATTAGGGGCGTGTCCAGGAGCTCAGGGGCTCCAGTGCATCATCGAGCCCCCGTTTTAGCCCCGCCCAAAAAATCCGGAACACAGCAATGGTGAAAAACTGTTTAACGGTCTAACTCCACAATTCAGTACTTCAGTTCACAGTCTTTGTAATATGTTTTAGCAATACATTTCTAACATTTATATGCCTTTACAGAAACCCCTTGCCTCAGGGACTTTCCCTCCTCAGTGAAACCCTTACTGTTTAAACAACAAAACACATCCACTTGCACATATTTGACAATCGGAATACCAGATATGTCATGCTATAGCTAACTCAGAGAGAGAGAGAGAGAGAGAGAGAGAGATTGTATTCTTGAGATAGATGTACATTTACTTTTAAACACACTTACAGATGTAATTAAACTAACAATAGGACAACAATATGTGAGTGCTCTGAGTCTGACCCTTCCCAGTTTAGTCTAATGTAATATACGTAATTTATTTTATTGTCATGTTTTATAGAATAGAAGAGAAAAGAAAAGAAAAGAAAGTGTTAGTATTTATGGAAGTGTTGCTGAAAAACATGCGTCTTCAGTGGTTTCTTGAAGATGTGTAGGCAGCAGCTCGGGTTGAGATATCAGGTTATTTCTCCAGCGGGAACAGTCCAGGTGTGTGTGTGTGTGATTCTGTGTCTCTCTGAGATGATGTTCACTCGCAGAACTCATGCTTTTGAAGAGAGAGAGTGTGAGTGTGTGTGTGTGTGTGTGTGTGTGTGTGTGTGTGTGTGTGTGTGTGTGTGTGTGTGTGTGTGTGTGTGTGTGTGTGTGTGTAAACTCGAGCTGCAGCGTCTGATCAGTTGCAGAGGTTTGACAGTGAAGCTGAAGACAACAAGCATGTGTGTGTGTGTGTGTGTGAGAGAGAGAGTGAGTGAGTGAGTGAGTAAGTGTGTGTGTGTGTGTGTGTGTGTGTGTGTGTGTGTGTGTGTGTGTGTGTGTGTGTGTGTGTGTGTGTGTGTTTGCGTGTGTGACTGAGTGAGTGAGTGAGTGTGTAAGTGAGTGAGTGAGTGTGTAAGTGAGTGAGTGTGAGAGAGAGAGAGAGAGAGAGAGTGTGTGTGTGAGAGAGAGAGAGAGAGAGAGAGAGAGAGAGAGAGAGAGAGAGAGAGAGAGAGAGAGAGAGAGAGAGAGAGAGAGGAGAGAGAGAGAGAGAGAGAGAGAGAGTGTGTGTGTGTGTGTGAGAGAGAGAGAAAGTAATAAGTCCACTGCTGTTTCTGCTGGTTCAGGATCCTGTAAGAGAGTAGGAGTGTTTGTGGACATGACGGCTGGCACTCTATCCTTCTACAGCGTCTCTGGCACACACACACACTCACACACTTACACACATTCAACTTTTGAGAGAGAGAGAGAGAGAGAGAGAGAGAGAGAGAGAGATGTCGAATCCTCAGAAATACAATCCCTCATACATTAATTTCAAATACAGGTATACCCTAAAAATCAATTTGGCATCAATCAGGAAGTACAAGACCAAAACAACATATTCTACAAAACAGCACAAAAAAGTAATTTGACAATTGTTAAACCAAAGAAAAAATATTTAGATACTGACAAATGGTTTGATCCAAGACGGGGAGAAGTGGAAAGACCAAAGCTTCAGACTGGCCATGCTAAAACTGTTCAATGATGTTCTGTGTGTCGGGTTCTTCCCTGAGATCTGGAACAAGGGCCTCATCAGCCCCATCCACAAGAGCGGAGACAAACTAGACCCCAACAACTACTGAGGCATCTGTGTGAACAGTAACCTGGGGAAGGTTCTCTGCAGCATCTTAAACGCCAGACTTTTACACTTCCTTATGAAGCACAATGCCTTGAGTAAATGCCAAATTGGCTTTCTGCCAAAATGTCGCACATCCGATCACATTTTTACATTACAAACACTAATTGACAAATATGTACATCAAAACAAAGAACAAATTTTAGCTTGTTTCATTGATTTCAAAAAAGCATTTGATTCAATCTGGCATGAAGGATTATATCTAAAACTTATTGACAGTGGAGTAGGGGGGAAATTCTATGATTTGATTAAATCGATGTACACAGCCAGCCAATGCGCTGTTAAAATTGGAAACCAAAGAACCGAATTTTTCCCCCAGGGGTGCGGAGTGAGACAGGGCTGCAGTTTAAGCCCCACCCTCTTCAACATTTACATCAACCAATTAGCCAACACGTTAGAACATTCTCCATTTCAAGGTCTCACTCTCCACGACACAGAGATCAAGTCTTCTCTACGTAGACGACCTGGTTCTCCTGTCGCCCACTAAAGAGGGGCTTCAGGACAGCCTGGATCTGCTGGAGGATTACTGTCAGTCCTGGGCCCTGACCGTCAACCTCCAGAAGACTAGAGTCATGATGTTCCAGAAACGCTCCAGATCTCAGGGACCAACACACACATTCACACTCTCACACAAAAACATACACACTGTAAAAACATTCTAACCCTCCCAAATAAAAAATTTCAAGTGACCGATAACATCTAAATTTTTCAATTGGCCCAAGTGAAATTCTTGTTGCAATAGTCTGTTAACATTGGCTCAATGAGAAATAATACGTCAGACTAATTGAACAATTTTGATGTTATCGGTCACTTTAAATTTTTGACTTGGGGATGTAGCCTAATTTTTTTTTTACAGTGCACTTACCTTGGCTTGAAAATAACTCCAACTGGTAACTTTACTTTGGCTGTGAATTAACTCAAAGAGAAAGCTCAAAGGGCTTTCTATGCCATAAAAAGATCAATCAAAATTGACATCCCAATCCAAATTTGCCTCAAATTTTTCAAATCAATAATTGAACCAATTGTCTTATATGGCAGTGAAGTGTGGGGTCCTTCTATAAAATTAGATTTTTTAAATTGGGAAAAACATCCGATTGAAACTCTACATTTAGATTTCTGTAAAAGAATACTCAAAGTCCAAAGAAAAACACCAAACAACGGATGCAGGGCAGAATTAGGCCAATACCCTCTCCTCCTAAACATCCAAAAAAGAGCCATCAAATTCTGGAAACACCTAAAAACAAGTGACCCCAACACCATACCATTACAAAGCCCTAAAACACCAAGAGCTGAGCGTAGTGAGGAGTCCCCTGTGTCAGCTGGTGCTGAGACTGACTGAGCTCTCTCCTGCAGAGATCAGCACGCCTCAGCACACATTCAGCCTGCACAAATGATCAACACAGAACAAGACAAGTACATCACCCATTGGACGAACAGCATTCAAAACCAACACAAACTGGAATGTTATTCGGCACTAAATCGAGAATACACTGTTGCAAACTACCTGAGCACAGTGAGTGATGTGAAGCTCAGGAAAACACTGACGATGTACAGACTCAGCGAGCACAGCCTGGCCATCGAGACGTGCCGGCAGAGTGTGTGTGTGTGTGTGTGTGTGTGTGTGTGAGAGAGAGAGAGACTCAGCGAGCACAGTCTGGCCATAGAGACGGGCCGGCAGAGTGTGTGTGTGTGTGTGTGAGAGAGAGAGAGAGAGAGAGACTCAGCGAGCACAGTCTGGCCATCGAGACGGGCCGGCGCAGACAGACCTGGCTCTCTTCGCTCGCACTGCGTCCTAGTGACGGAGACTGAGCTGCACTTCCTCACAGAATGCCCAAAATATAAACACATCAGAGACCAATATTACCCCAAAATTAATAAAATATTTCCCCAATTTAACACCTGTAACCCGACCCAAAAACTCAGATTCATCCTTGGTGAAGAAGCCAAATGCTTTGTAGCATCTCTCCACATCCTGAAGGACGACCAGAGCAGCAAACACCCAATAAACACACACTCACTCACAGCCTAACACACCCCATCACACACACACACACACACACACACTCACAGCCTAACACACCCCATCAGACCTACACACACACACACACACACACACACACACACACACACACACACACACACACACACACACACACACACACACACACACACACACACACACTCACTCACAGCCTAACACACCCCATCACACATGTATATGTTCAACACATGTATATGTTCAACACATGTATATAATGTTCAACTCCAAGTTCAGTGTTTGTTTATTTTTGTTTTTTATATACATGATTTCTGCATTATAATCCTTTTTATTTTATTTATTAATCTTTGTTTACTCTATTATTATTGTTTTATGTTATCAGTATTATTATTTTTGCAATATCTAGCCAAGATAATATATATAATATTATCTTTTTTATTTAATTTAACTATTATTATTATAATTTTGTGTACTAAATGTCCTAAATCAATTTCTATGTTGTTTTGATGCTTTGGCAATACAAAATGTTTATTTATTTATTTTTGTCATGCCAATAAAGCTTTCTGAATTGAATTGAGAGAGAAAGAGAGAGAGAGAGAGAGTGAGAGAGTGCGTGTGTGTGTGTGTGTGTGTGTGTGGCATTCTGTCCTTCTACAGCGTCTCTGACACACACACTCACACACTTGCACACATTCAAGTTTTGGAGAGAGAGAGACAGTGTGTGTGTGTGAGAGAGAGACAGTGTGTGTGTGTGAGAGAGAGACAGAGTGAGTGTGAGAGAGAGAGAGTGTGTGTGTGTGTAAGAGAGAGAGAGTGTGTGTGTGTGAGAGAGAGAGAGAGAGAGGGAGTGAGTGTGTGTGTGAGAGAGAGAGAGGGAGTGAGTGAAAATAGATTCTCGATTTTGAATAATATTTAGATTCAATATATGCATATATATGCATATTTAGATTTGATTTTAATTTATTTTCCTGAAGCCTTTGATCCTCCTTATAAATAAGAAAATCTCTAATTTATTGATATTGAATATGACTCATAGGTGTAATTAAACTTTAATTAAAGTTGTGCGCACACACGTTTAATTTTAACATGTGTGTGCGCATGCGTGGGTAATGGCGGACGCCGGCCCGACGTTGACCCACAGCAAACACTAAAAACATCTCGCCCGTCGTAACTGCCGCCGAAAACGCAGAAAAGATGTTTAATACGCAGCTAAGAATACTCTACATAATGTGCTTAATAACAACCCTGAAGGGGACCCTGAAAGAAGCCCGCAATTCTGGCAAAATATACATACAACAATGGCGCATCTATGACCCGGCGTCTCACCTGGTAGAAGGAACGGACAACCCGGGAGAGTTCGGCGGCTACGTCCAGCGTCTTTCCGATGAGGAATGGTTGCGGTTTGAAGTAGAAGAAAGAGCTTACTGAAAAATCCTGGACACGAAGCTGATCGACGATAGACAGAGGATAACATTTACTGGAACAGACCCGACACAGTGGAATAAACTCATGGCGATCTTAAATGGAATATACCACAAAAACGGCACGTTTTCTGCACATCATCGAAACGGCAGACCTTACGGAATACCTCTTCTCAAATACACAGTGAGGATTCTCAACAAACTGCCGAACACTGACAAGCCCCCAACAGACAAAACATCGTGGACAGAGTGGATAGAGAAACAGTTCCGTTTTACGCGCGAGGTCATTCAACCAGCGCTCAACAGAACAGCGAGGACGCAGCAGAAAAGGCTCCCCAGAAAGGTAAGCCGTGATGAAATTGCCTATCTCTGGAAGAACAACAAGACTAAAGCTATTAGAGTCATTCTTAATCACAGTATCTTCACAGAACCTCCGTCAAGCACGAATGATACAGAGCGAGTTTTTAACTATTACTGCGATAAAAACCAAGC
This sequence comes from Leuciscus idus, assembly GCA_021554675.1. Lineage (NCBI taxonomy): Eukaryota > Metazoa > Chordata > Actinopteri > Cypriniformes > Leuciscidae > Leuciscus > Leuciscus idus. The sequence goes on along the minus strand of CM038621.1, from coordinate 6,001,282 downwards.
AGATTCCACCAGTGAACGCCTCGCCACGCCCCCCTGGCTAGATGCGCTAGAGTTAAATCCCCCTACCGAAACTCCCCCTCAAGAGGTTTTAAGGGTGATTGAAAGCTTACCAAACAACAAGGCGTGTGGATCTGATGGCGTTACGTATGAAACACTTAAATCCACGAAACAATGGACATGTATCGCACTAACGCAAATATTTAATGTTTGTCTGACCAATGAGAAAATACCAAATTCGTGGAAAGGATCCCTTATTCACAGAATTCCGAAAAAAGACAATATACCTGACAACCCAGCAGCATGGAGAGACATCTCTTTACTCCCTACCATCTACAAAGTTCTTATGAAGTGCATTCTGAATCGCATCCTGCCATGGCTCTGCGAAATGAACATATTGTCGGAAAAACAAAAAGCCTATATTAATCGTCAAGGCATGAACGAGCACGTTTTCTGCCTGAAAACAGCAATTGATGATTTTAAGCATGAATCCATCAAGTTTTATGCAGTCTTTCTAGACTTCCGTGATGCATTCGGCTCATTGCCGCATGGTGTTATGATTAAAGCCTTAGATGAAATTAACCTACCCAAACCTTATATCAATTTGATTAAGGATATCTACAGAAACTCCTTTATCCAGGTGATCTGTGGAGACCAACTTACTAGCCCAATCCAACTAAGAACCGGCATCAAGACAGGCTACCCATGGAACGCAGTAAACTTTATTCTAGCCCTTAACCAGTGGCTCAAGTGGCTGTGCCTCTGCTCCCCCTCGCACATCAGATCGCCAAACCCTTTCCAGGCCTATGCAGACGACTTCCAGGTGTCATCCAGGGATGAGAAAGTGATTAAAACCATGCTCTCCCACACTGATAAATTTATGCGGTGGTCAGGACTAGAAGTGAAAAACACCAAGTGTGCTGTGTTTTATGAGAGACGCAGTGGAGGCAACAGGTGGTATCAAGCCAAGAAAGACAAGCCACCCTCCTTTTCCATCATGGGCAATGAAATTAAAGTGTATGCGCGCCATGAAACCTATTGCTACCTTGGACACCGGTTCAACATCGTGGGCGAATGGGAAGAGCAAATACACAAACTTAGCAGTGAATATTGCACAAGGCTGGACATGGTGGATTCATCCCCCCTCCCTGTCGCAATGAAATTACAGGCCATAAGATAGATTGCCCTTTCCAAAATACAGCATCTCTTTGCAAACATACATATTCCTAAATGCATCTTAAATGAGCTGAATAATAAGACTGTAGGCCTGGCAAGATGCTGGATAGGACTAAATGCACACTTGACAAGAGACGTCCTGTTTCACAGGTCCAGAGAGGGAGGGCTGGGCGTCCCTCACATCGAGTGGGTGTATGTTGCCGCCAGAATAATCAACCTGTTAAGGATGTTAAATAATGATGACGCAGCCGTGCGTGAGCTTGCCCGAGCCTCATTTCTACTGCATCTGGGGAAACGCAAGGTCCCTCTTTCTACATCAGATGACGCCAGCTTCCTCGGGTTCAGAAGAAAACCCAATGGAAAAATGGACACCAAGACACCAGGCTTTGGCATGCGCTCGGACTGGCTGAACCTGAATGACCTCTGCAACCGTGCAAATATCCAACTGCGCTGGAGGAACACAGCAGGACAGTCGGTGGAAGTTAATAAGAAAATTTTCACGGATTCAACCATCACGGCAGAGGCAACCATCACAACTGGCGACAACATTCAACTCCTTGACACTCAAAACATCAGAAGGACAATAATCGATCACTTCCATTTGCGTATGATACAGCACTGGACAGGCCTACGCCTACAAGGACAACTGGCCTGCCTGCCCTGTGCCGATCATAACGTATCACACACAGTTCTGAAAAACACAGCCCTACAAGATGACATCCACAGATTTACAATTAAAGCTTGTCTTCAGGTACTACCAACAAAGTCCAACTTAGCAACATGGTTTCCATCTGCACATGAGCCGTTTTGCCTGCAACATCACAGGTGTCAAAAAGAGACGATTGCGCACATCCTTAATGGCTGCTCTGCCTACAAATGACTGTATATCGCGCGCCACGACCGTATTGTTGCACTCTTAGTGAAGGAGCTCAGAGACAATGTCAACCTTACCACAATCCATTGTAACGAAAAGATCAAGAAAGACTGGTTCCCCCACACGAACATTGCGCTACATTGGAAACTGCCATAAATCACTTACCAAATACACCCGACATAGTTGTAATTAATGAACACACCAAAGCCGTTACAATAATAGAAATTGGTTGCTCTTTTGATACTTACATGGACCTGCTATGCTTCAAAACTGTTGAAATATCAACCATGGTACAATGTTTTCAGTAACTCTGGCTACTCCTGTAAAGTTATTGCCCTCATCTTTGGTAGTTTAGGCCATGTGCACATGTGTAAGAGGCCTGCAGATCTGTGGACTACATAAGAACAAGGCCAAAAAACTGACAAGATATTGCTCTGTATCAGCAGTAATTGATAGCCTCTACGGAGGCGTAGGTGCCACCTTTACCCTTAATGTGCATAATGGACTGAGATATTGGCTGCTGTTGTACACCTTTCTGTCAAATTTGGATTATGCCATGATATATGCTTATCTTCTAATTCAAATAAAGAATTTAAATGTGTGTGTTTGTGTGTGTGTGTGTGTGTGTGTGTGTGTGTGTGTGTGTGTGTGTGTGTGTGTGTGTGTGTGTGTGTGTGTGTGTGTTTTCTAGTGTGGATCACGATTCAGAAGTTAAAGAGTTCATGATGACATCAAGACTACACAGATGTAAGTCCTCAAACACAGTTTTAGTGTGTGTTGTTGTAAATGTTGCTGTTATAATGTGTGTTCTTGTGTTCAGATGCCATTGATCTCACACTGGATCCAAACACGGCAAACACTCGTCTCGTTCTGTCTGAGGAGAACAGAAAGGTGAAGTGTGTGAGAGAGAATCAGTCGTATCCTGATCATCCAGAGAGATTTGATGATGTGTGGAGTCCTCAGGTTCTGTGTCGAGAGAGTTTGACTGGACGCTGTTACTGGGAGGCTGAATGGAGTGGATATGGTGTTCATATATCAGTGTCATATAAAGGAATCAAAAAGGAGACAGTTCTGACTTGGTTTGGATATAATCAGAAGTCCTGGAGTCTGAGATGCTATAATAACAGATTCACTGTCAGTCACAATAGTAAGGACACTGATGTTTCTGCTGATCCAGGATCCTGTAAGAGAGTAGGAGTGTTTGTGGACGTGTCGGCCGGCACTCTGTCCTTCTACAGCGTCTCTGACACCCACACACTCACACACTTACACACATTCACACACACATTCACTGAACCCCTTTATGCTGGATTTAAATTTAGAAGTGTTAACTCTTCGGTGTCTCTGTGTCACATTAAACAGCAAACACACTCTGACTCTGACTGACACACACACACATAATGACTGACACACACACTGTAAAAAAAATAAAAAAATACAATGAAAATGTGGAAGTGTGTAATTACATAAACACACACACTCACTAAATTGACATTTTTCTAGTTGTTTAACTGATTGTGTGTGTTACTGCATTATCACCGTTATTGATATTCATACACTTTATTTGTGCACAATGTGTTATTAAAATCCTTCAGATGATCTGATTAAAACTGCTGGATCTCAAAGGATTATTATAATCAATAATGTGAGATGAATAACACATCATCTATATAATCATAGAGATAACTGTAAAATGAACATTAATCTACTGTCACCTCCAGTATTTCACTGTTAATTCACATGTTTTATTACAGTTTAATCATGTTATTGTAGTTTATGGTCAATAAACGCTTGTTCCTGTTTCAGTCTGAACATGTTTCTTCAGTTGTTGATCTTTGACTGTTATCTTCATTCATGATGAACGTTTGTCACCCTGAGTTTCACTGTTTTTACACGTTTGCTTTTTAATGTCCAGTTTTGACTGAATCACTTTATGAATCTTCATCAAAAGAGAGTTTGGACTGAATCTTTGAGCACTCGTATCTCTGAGAGAGGATTTCGCAGAAACGTGTGATTTGCCACATTTGAAGAGGCTGACAGGCTCTGTAAGAACATGCCTCACAATGGGGTAATAGTTGCACCCCTGGGGGGCAGGAGCTGCCCAAAGTTTCCCCATTGACTTACTATGGTGTAGGACGGCCCATGAAACACACGTTTCTCCTACTATGGTAAATTACATTGGGATTTTGTATTGAACATAACTCTGGATCACAGTGTCATAGAGACAAGGGGGCGCACTCATTTTACTCAGACGACCAATCAGTCTCTCGGGATCATTGTGAAGCTATCAAGCCACGCCCTAGCAACCATTTAGAGCACCTTAGCAACAAGTTTCATTGACTTCCATTGAAAGAGATCAAAGGGATATCCGGATAGAAGTGTCATAGAAACATGAGGGTGGTCTCGTTTGACTCGGGGCAGCAAACAGCCAATCATGAATCACCTCAACACTTCCTAGCCCCACCCTAGCAACCATTGTCGAGTACCTTAGCAACCAACATCCAAAGAGGGATATCTTCCATTCTGAATGTCACAGAGGTGTGGGAGATGGTTTATATCATTTACACTGACAAGCAGCCTTTGGAGTTTAATCATTGGCAGCTGCCAAGCCACTCCCTAGCAACCAAATAGAGTACCATAGCAACCGTTTCGCAAGACCTATATCTCTGCATCAGAACATCGTATAGAGATGGTGGTTGGCTCTTTTGACTCATGCTAGCAAACAGGACTTCCAACATGCTACACATGCTAGCTGTGAATAGCTACATGATAACTGGAATTAGCTTAGGGTAAACATGATAAAAACAACTAAAAATGTTCTAGCATCATGTTACCAACATGCTAATTATGCAAGCATCTTGCTAAAAACATCCTAGAAAATTGCTAATCATGCTAACATCATGCTAGTAACATGCTAATCATGCTAGCATCATGCTAACATCTTTTGCTAAAAACATGCTATAGCATCTTGTTAAAAACATGCTAACAAAATGTTAATCATGCTAGCATCTTGCTGAAAAGATATTAGCAACATGCTAATCATAGTAAATCATGCTAGAATGTGGTAAATCGTGGTAAATCATGTTAGAAACATGGTAAATCATACTAGAACGTGGTATATCATGGTATCACAACATTGTTAATTGTTAATTGTGTTAGCATGTGCCCAGGGCCGAGTTTTGCCACTGCAAGCACCACTCACATTTTCTTCAGGAAATGTAGGCTACATTCGAGTTTATAGTTATTACAGTAAATGCATGTAACGTGTAACAATGACACTGTACAAAAGTGTTACCAAAAAACCTGTAAAAAAATACATTTATCAAGTTTTTAGTAATGTTCACAGTTCCCTTCAAGCCCTGACGAAAGCCTTGTTGGCTGAAACGCGTAGGCATGTTTTTATTTTTATGAGACTAGCCATGGATTAATAAAGGCTTTTTAATCTTCATCAAGATTTATGTGGATCCCTTCACTGAAGAGCACCGGAGGTATTTACACATTTTTACACCCAAGAAGCACTCCCAGCATTTTCCTGCTTAATGTACACAGTATTTGTGTTTGTTTCATATGGTTTAAAAAAAATATTGCAATTACAATTATCATTTTAAATTAGAATAAAAAATAAATAAATGCTCATTATATTTATTTTTTCCAGGTCAGTTTATTTTAAATTCGATCTGGAGAAACTCAAACTAAACATGACAGAATCATCTGAGCAGAAAAGAGAAACTAAATGAGAATCAAAATTGTTCCTCTTGTGGCCGTCAAGTCATTATTACATCAGGATTGAAACAACATGAATATATGATGAATCTCTCTCTTTATAGAGTATCTCTCTAATGGCTCGTTTCCACTGAGCAGTACAGTACGGTACGGTACGGTACGGTACGGTTTGGGTCTGTTAACCATGATCTGGCTAGCGTTTCCACTGCCAACAGTACCCTTACTTGATAGGCGTGGTGCTTCGATCGACGTCATTTTCGCGCGAAGAAGAACATAGTAAACTACAATGGATGACATATACAGCAGATCTTGTTCTTGCTCCTCGACATGTTTGTCACAAGAAGACAAGCACCGAGATTAGGCTTTTCTCAATATCAAGTAGGCCTACGCAAAGTTACATGCAAATGGTACAGCGCGTTCTTAAAAGCGTCACTCTGCTACTCCGGTTATCTCTGTTACTCTGTATGTAGGCTACATTTTAAGCAACAATAAAACGAAACATGTTATAAAACACTAATCTGCCTCTTTTTGTTTTCATTTAAATAAATAGAACATTATAGGGACACAAATGTGGTTCATGCACAACGCATATTGATTATTCACTGCACGTTATACGTTATTCTATTTATAACAAAACGAAATTTAAAACACAACCCTAACGTTACCTCTTTTCGTTTAAATAATAATAAAAAAAACACATATTCCAGGCAATATATGCATTTGTACAAATGTTGCAATAAACATCAGTGATAATCTTGTAATAAGAAAATGACAAGAAACCATATTTCTTTTTGTAAAATTTCAGTTTTATCAATAATAGGCAATATAAAAGTTTAAGTAAAAGGTACAAGAAGCTATACAATAAGAAATAAAGCAAACAATTCAGTCAAATATCCAAATGCAGCGCTCTAGTCTAACATTACAACAGTAAAGTTAAATACAAATAGCCTATAATATGAAACTATTAGCCCTCAGCCAAAACGATTGACAGGGAACGAATTATATATTCACGAGACCAAAGATCGCCCGTTAGGTCTGCACAAGACGAATTATATCTCATGTTTAACCACTACCGTCGGAATCATCGGCGAACGTCAGAAGAACTAGCCGAGGAAAGGCTCATCCAGCCGGGAAACATGAGCGCCGAGCGCCCGCTGATCGCATGGATCTCACAACCGGGGAAAAACAAATCATCTTTATAAATAAACCACAGATTTGAGCTTTAAACAACTACATTCTCGCCTGAAAAACTCTTAAAATTACATTTCGTGACACAGTAACTGTAGTATTATATTACACTGTATATAAAAAAAATGGCGCTTCTTATGTTGTCATTCCCATCATTCCACTTGTAGCACGCGCAAGTGACAATTCTCTGTCAACCAATCAACGTCCTGCAGTGAGTCTAGCTCCACCCTTTAGTACCGTACCACTGTACCACTGTGCTAGGTACCCCAATGGAAGGGTACCTAAAAAGTGGTACGGTACGGTTCGGCATTTTGGTACCATTCACAACTTTTGATAGTGGAAACGCAAATAAATGCGTACCGTACCGTACCGTACCGCTCAGTGGAAACGAGCCATAAATACACTTTCCCACATACACAGTAAACACACACTGTACTGATCATGTATGAGCCACAAACAACAAAGGCTAGTGATGCAAATAAAATCCAACAAGTGTTTTTTTTTTATATATATCTAACTTAATATTAAATTCCTGGTGTGTCAGATGACAAAACCGAAAATTAGACTGATTATTTTTGACACATTTAGAGTAAATATTGCTTATTGCATGTTGCAACCAAAAGTGAAGAATCAAAAATGGACACAAACCTCTTCATCAGTATCTTCATGTTTCATGTTTCATTCATCGGAACAACTCATGTCTTCACTCTCCTCTTTAATAAACATCTGTTCAATATTATGTCACTCAGATTTCAGTTGTTTTCACATGGACTTACTCTTGTTTGAATGCCTGTCTTCATCTCGTCATTTATTAGGGTGAATTCAGACTCACACACTTATAACACACACTTCATGTACAACATTTACAGCAGGGTTCCTCAATAGGCGGCCCGCGGGCCACATCCGGCCCGTGAGGGAAAAATGTTTGGCCCGCGCTTATTTCAAGGTTTCAAGGTCATGGTAACATAAGCGTAAGCACGTCACTGGCGTTAAAATTCAAACGCTGTATCTGACAGCATTCTCGCACATCGAAAATATGGCAAGTGTTAAGAAAAGAAAAGTGGACACAGAAAATAGACGATTCAAATCTGAATGGACTGAACAATTTTGTTTTATTTTGCCTGACCACCACAACGCAAAGCCAACGTGTTTGTTATGCACGCAGACCATGGCTGTCTGTAATGCCTGGTTCAGATTACACGATTTTAGCCGATTTTGGCACGATCCATTTGACGTATGGTGTCGTGGGGATTCGCAAACGACAACGGGCGTCGGGACGCAAGATTCGATCGTTTCATCTCGTATAGTGTGTCATAGTGGGCGACAACCTACTGCATATTCATGCTTCACGACATCACGACAAAAAGGCTAGCATGTTTAATTTTTTAACGGTCCTCCACGACGACGGCGCGCGAGTGAGTGAGTGAGTGAGTGAGTGAGGGAGAGTGTGTGTTCGCGAGTGTGTGTGTGTGACTGTGTGTGTGTGCACAAGAGTGAGTGTGTGAGTGCATGTATGTGAGTGAGCGTGTGTATATGTGCGAGTGAATGAGTGTGTGAGAGTGAGACGGCTCGCGATGACTGGTCGGAAAACAACGTGTAGTCTGACATGTTTCTTGTCCACAACATGACAAGATTTTTAGGAGTCAAAATCGTGTAATCTGACACCGTGACTATCGTAACAGACAAAAAAATCGTGTAATCTGAACCAGGCATAAGGCTGATAATATCAAACGCCATTTCAACTTATTGCACTGCAATTTTAACAGCAATTTTCCTTAACATTTTGAGAGTCGCAAACAGAAGGTAACACAATTGGTAGCAGCTTACAAGCAATCAGTTGCTGTTATTCATAAAACCACATCGCTTGGAACCTGGCAAACAAGGCCAAAAAGCTGTTCACGGATGATGACATTTCCGGACATGGAGATCCAGAGTTGTTATTTGTTCATTTGTTTTTAATATCCACCATGCAAAGTTCTTTAGTTTTCTTGATCTAAATACAAAAATGCTGATAATTGCTTGAATAAAACAGACTAATGAGAAAAATAAAATAATAAATAAAATAAATAAAATCAGAATAATTATATTGTGATTTGTGACTCTTTTAACAAAACAACAACAACAACAGCAGCAATCTCTCAAGCCAACTTAGCAGAAGAGCAAACATTAAGGTCATAACATTTTGATCGGTGGCCCTTGGCTTTGTATTGTCGGCAGAATTTGGCCCTTGGTAAAAACCAATTGAGGAACCCTGATTTACAGCATGTACTGAACATTGATGAGTGTCGGATATGGAATAATATGATCTGTCTGATGTTGTGCAAGATTGGTCTTCTTTTTCTCCTTCTTCTTCTTGTTGTTTTATGAATTTTCACCCTCTGCTGGCTGAAGTGTGCATCGCCAAGATTGCTGAAATATTCATATTATTATTAATAATAATAAATGTATGACAAAAATCCTATTCATCAGCCCTGTTGCTTTAAAATACTTTTAGTGTTTTCCCCCACTGGCATATAGCAACATGAATTATCTTTTAATGAAGTAAACTTGTTGAATCCTGATACACCGAGCTCATGATCATTTACACATCAGAGATTCAGGCCTTCTGTGATCCAGATGTTATCCAGATCATTTATGCTCTGAACATGTTTCAACACTAGAAAACATTCAGCTGGTACATTTGAACAATCTATAAACTAATATTACCAAGGAACATAAATAGCCTAAATCACTCACTGCTCTTAGTTGAATATGTAATTGAGTATCATTAACCTGATAAGAAATCAGAATCTGAACATTTTAACAATGTGGCAAATGGCAGAAAATAAAGTAACAACATGAAAACTAAATGAAAAACAGCAGAGCACTCATTAAACAGAAAGAGAGAGATTTCCTATAAACTCCTGTGATTGAGAACACTGGACAACTATAAGCTCTAGCATGGTAATATTAACATTAATCTGCTTTTGATAGAATAAAATAATCAGCTTAATTTACATCAGTTTATCTGCCAGGTTTAAAAGTGATATATTCATGTACATGTTTTACTTTTTTAGTTAATACATTGACAAATGTTTCCTTCATGTCATGTTTAAGTGTCACTCAGACCCGTGGTAGAAGATGATGTAGGCTTATGGCAAGCCGTTTCAGCATGTAAAACTATGGTTTGACTATCCATAAATATATTTTGAATAGATATGATTGTGTTTTGATGAGTCATAATTATAATTTGACCAGTCAGAATGATAATTAGACATATCTGCAATTATAATTTCACTAGTAAGAAATCGGATTTGAAATATCTTTAAATACATTTTAACTAGTAAAAACTCCATTGAAGATATCTGTAATGTCATATCTTCAATTGATGCATCACACATACACAAAGGTAATTAGAAGTATCTCCAAAATGGCGGATGACAACAGTTTCCAGGGTAGGATTGGTTAATAAAATGTTTGAGGTGGGGCTTAGCAAATGTGTATTTGCATCAGGGCCGGCCCGAGGCATAAGCGAACTAAGCGGCTGCTTGGGGGCCCCCAATCGAGTTTTTTTATTTATTTTTTTATTTTTTTTACATATTAATTAACTTAAACAAGTGACATAAATGAATGAAAGGATTAATAATTCAAGACAAGAAAATTCTGATTTCATGATCAATATACCTGCCTACAACTGCTGCTGTGTCTGCCAGTGTTTGAGTCATGCGCATAACCTCGCGTGCATAGACAATTTGTGCGCAAAGTCACAGTAATGTTAAGCCATGTCACAAACATTTGATTTGATCAATGATTTATCCTTTAAATGTAATGATATTCAGAACAGAACAAGAATAAAGAAATAACTATAAACAAGCCAAAACGAAATAATTTAAAGAGAAAGTGAAAGAAGGCGGCGTTGGGCTCACGTATCTCTCTCATTAGAATCAAAATGTTTCAACATTCGCGATGGATTTGGATGGTAAACTATTCTTTATCATAGGCTTTGTACTTCACTCACGTTCCAATATCGACGGAAAAAATCATCCTCTTCACACGCGCAAAAATGTGCTTGGAAACATCACAGTGGAAGATTACAAAGCTGGAATATGTTGTGTGTGTGTGTGTGTGTGTGTGTGTGTGTGTGTGTGTGTGTGTGTGTGTGTGAGAGAGAGAGTCGCGGGCACGATCGAACAGTGGAAACATAAAAACATACTCCGTCATGTTCATACAAGACATCATTCAAACTGCAAAGTGTTGCAAAACGTTGGAAGATATTTTGCAAATATATATATTTTTTTATATGTTTTGTGACAGTTTTTTTTCAGAAGTTTCCAAGAGTTAGTAAAAGAGTAAAGAAAAAGTTACAACTTTTTTAAGTATCTATTTTTTATTAAGTATTTATTTTGTATTAATACATGACCTCATTGTATTAATTTATAATGTAACATTATAGCGTGACATTGTGTCAATAATCGTCAAGCACAGGTGACTCTGCGTGGTGGGAGGGGGCCCCCAAATCAAATTCTGCTTAGGGCCCCCAAAAGGCTCGGGCCGGCACTGATTTGCATGCATGTTTAAGATATCTATAAAGTAATTTTGACTGGTACGAATGTTAATTCCAGATATCTACATTGAAATTCTTTCTGGTCACAAAACTAAATGCAGATATATCCAAAGAGAGGTATTAGTCAAACATCAGATTGAGATATCCATAATTGAATTGCAGATATCTTTAAATGAGATTTGACTAGGGAGAATTCCAATTCAAGATATCTCTTATTATGTTTTGCCAAGTCAAAACTCCATTCAAGATATCTACAATTGTCAATTGACTAGTAATTGATTATTTTCAGATATCTACTAATGTATTTGGGATATCTTTAAAAATTATGAATGAAAGATATCTGAAATTTGATTATGGCTCGTCAAACACCAGTTAGAAATATCTCAAATTATATATATATCTTTTTTTTTTTACTAGTGATAATCAATTTAGAGATAGTCTATCTCTAATTTAATTTGAGACATCTAATTAGAATTATGCCTAGTATTAGTTATGCCTAGTATGGGTATTTAATGCAAATTCGGCTTGCCATAGCAGCCTTCAGTTCTGCGTCATCACGGTCAGCTCAGTTTGGGGCGGAGCTTTGAAACCGAAAGCACAGCAGTCGTGGCAGATGATGACTGTAGAAGTCATTTCAGAAGATTCAATAACAGAACTGTGTTCAGAGGTTACGGTAAGTTCGCTAAAACGTTTCAAAGCTGTAGTATCAATAAGGAGCAAATTTGACTTTAAACACGTCTTCAAACTCAAACACGTGATTATAATTGTCAATTGTCATGATATGTTTTATTATAAGTCGAACTGTTTTATTAATTGACAAAACTGGGAAAAGTCGAATCACACTTTGGAATGCACAATTTGTATTTTTTTTTTTTTTTTTTTTGCATTAGTGACTGCCTTGATTTATTCTAGTGAAGTTTATTCTAGTCTCGAGATAAAGGACAAAACATGTCCTGCACACAAACGCACTCTTTATGTTAAAAATAAACAAAAATTCATCAAAATACAAATAAAAAGTTGCAACTTGCATCTAAAGGAAATCTGGATACTAAGGACATTCATTGCTTTTATTTTTAAACAATTTCTTTAGTATTATTTTAAATACATGCTATACTTGGAAAATAAATGTAATTTAACCTGTCTTCGGCATAAGGTCACACTTTAAAACTGCCAAACAAAGTGTTCAAAAATGCAACAAGCAACAAATAAAAAAATATACATTTAAATTCGAAAAACAGAGATATGTCATATCAAACAATACAAAAAGTAAATATTGAATTATATTTTCTAAGTTATGTCCTCAATGTGAATCAATGAATTTCTTTTCCATTTTTTTTTTTTTTTTATATAATTCTGCATAAATCAGGCAATGTCATCATGGGCATCTTACCCTGAAGACCCCTTTCCTATTTCCTAATCATTGTGGATCTCACAGTAGGACACATAGTCCTGAAAGTTTTATATTTTTTTTATATTTATACAAACAATGTTGAAGTCTCTGCAGTCACAGCTTTAACATGACAACTCCTTCATCCTGGTGTAATAGTTTTCTAGTATGCATATTATATATATATATATTTTTTTTAAATTACATGCCTTTAGCATCACTTTGAAATCTAAATTTATAATTCTAATTTTAAGGAATATTGCAGTTCTTATTATAAATAATTAATTTGTGCACATCACTTTTTACAACCTGTGACTCACATGATATCACAGCAATAGCAAACCCTGATGTAATGGACTTCACAGAGAGCGAACATGTCCGACGGCAGTTTCTCACTGCTTAAGTCATGCAGGTCAGGCACAATAACTGATCCGGTTTAAAGTCAGGCTACAGATCCTTTGGATTCACTTTGGGAACATTTCTGTTGCTGCACATAATAATGCTTACTATTACATTCAACCTAACATACGCTTGTATTCTGTGAGCTACTGGAGACCCAGAATGAGACGTATACCGCTAAAAGGAGAAAAACAAACCACTGGAAGGACTGTTGTATTAAATTAAATATTAGTTTAAAAAGTAGTTAGTTGTCTTAATTTGTTATCTTGTCAATCAGTTGTAACCTCAGTTGGACCTTTGTCAACACTTTGTCAGTTTAACAATATCAGATGAACGTTTCTGTTAATTTTGAAAGAAATATTTTATTATTTTTTCAATTTATTGTGTTAAAACATCAACTGAACTACATGATATTATGTGTGATTTACCTAAGGGTTAGGTTATATATATATATATATATATATATATATTTAATATTAAAAAAGGAGGAGTATTAAGGAATTAGGAACTGGATTGTTCATTATAACCCTAACCCAGGGATTTTTTTTTATTAATTTTATAAAACTTTTCTAGAGAATGTAGTTTATTCACTTAGCTCCTTTACTGAAAACCCTTACTAGATAACTGAAGACTTTAGACTGTTGTTGGGTGAATCAAATGGAAATAACATGCTTTTTATTGCATCTGATGGAGTTGACAAATTAAGTTATGAAATGAATAAATGGACATTTTTAGAAAAACCGGTTCCCTGCATGGTTCATTAGCTGAGACCTTTGTCTACAAATATATAAATTATTAATAATGTATTATTAAATAATAAAAACTTACCTCTAAAACATGTTTTGCCCCTTATCTCAAGAATCAGTGAAAGGTAAAGTTTTGACTGGGTGTCACACATTACTCACATCAGCGCACACACATGTTTTTTTTCGCATTCGTTTTTGAATTCTCAAATCTCACTCTATTGGGAGGAAATTGCACATACAGACAATCTGCTTTACTTTAAACCTTGCATTTACAGATCGAGTAAACCCCAATTTAATTTACTACAGTTGTGAATTATGTATGTCCTCTGTGTCCACACACAGGTCTGAAATCAAGTCTCACATCATGGAGGAAGAGAAGAAGCAAACTTCCTGTGAAATAAGTGTGTGTGAGGAAAGAGAAGAGGAGAACCGGACCTGTAAAATGAGTGTGTGTGAGGAGAGAGAGGAGGAGAACCGGACCTGTAAAATGAGTGTGTGTGAGGAGAGAGAGGAGGAGAACCGGACCTGTAAAATGAGTGTGTGTGAGGAGAGAGAGGAGGAGAACCGGACCTGTAAAATGAGTGTGTGTGAGGAGAGAGAGGAGGAGAACCGGACCTGTAAAATGAGTGTGTGTGAGGAGAGAGAGGGGGAGGTGGATCTCCTCCCTGATCTCAGTGATGAACCTTCTGTGACCTCTGACCCTGTGTGAGTATCGTGAAACTGCTGAACTATCTACTATAGTGAAACTTGGATGTGAAATTACTTAACGTGGTGAATCACTTATAGAAGTAACTTTCTCTGAAATGTGGACAATAGTAAATGAGGAAAGAAAAAAAAATGAAGAAAATATTAAGGTTTGTAAATATTTGAAACACCCCCTAAACATGCAATTTTTATAGTATAGTAAGTAAATTAAATGTAGCCTGGTTTATTTTGTTGCCAGTTTTAAGCAATGTCTTAAAGATACTGTATGCAACAACAAAAAAATATTAAATAAAAGTATTTAGGAATCCTCTAGAGTAACAATGACATTGAATGATCTCTCTGTAATTATAATCCAGAAATATTATTTTATTGTCAAGTGGGTTTGTAAGGAACAGCTCCATTGATCCATATTGTTCTTAATAAACCCAATAATCTCAGAACCCTTTGAACCTCATACACAGATATGTTTTTACTTCACACACTTACATATATTATACTGAAGGGCCCAATAGAAAAGGACGTCTCACAAGGAGTTAATATGGACAGTAACAACACGAGACAAAGATATATAATGCTCAGTAATGACAGATGCTCAGTCAAAGGGATTTTAAGGTATAAGAACATGTTAATGGGACTATCGTGGTCATGACAGCTTTTGTAAGGGTTATACCGGCTAAAGTATCACAGTGACACTAAATCGCATTATAACCCGTGTTTCGTTTTATTCTGCAACTTCCAGCCGCAACTGAATTCAGCTCTTGCATTACATGTGAGAATATTTACTTCCATATGGTAAATACTGTGGTACAGCCGGTATTTTGAGGCTCGGGTATCTGCGACAGCACCCTAGCGCTGGTCAAGTAACCCTTATTTATGTAGAGCTTTATACAACACAGATTGTTTCAAAGCAGATTTACAGGGATAAACAGGAAAATAAGGATTCAGTGATGTAAACAGAGTTCAATTCTGCTGTAAAGCAGCTGAAGTCAGTGACGATTCACTCATGCAGCACTAAATGTGACCATGATAAGACTAAATTTATATTTTTATTATCTTCAAAAAAAGAAGGAAATACATTTGAGCTCTTCCCTTAACTCTTAGATGCCTGAGATTTCCAAACTTTACAGTAAGTACCCAAGTATCAACAACAAAGACAACATGCTCATAATGGCATATTTTGTCTGTATTAATAATCTGTTCAGTTTTACAGTGCAGACAGATAATTTGCATCCATCTGAAATATTTCTGTCTTTTTCTCAGTATCATCAAAAGGAAGAGAAAGAGAGCAGTATCTCAAGTATCCGACTGCGTATCCATGAAGAGTAACAGATCCATGATTGATCCCCCTAATCTCAGTGATAGTGCAGTGAACATTGACCCTGTGTGAGTATTATCATGTAGATAATAATGTCGGCTTATGTGTGAAAGTGTAAGGAAGTGAGTGATAAGTGTCACGAAACTGCTCCGAGACTCAAAGAGGAGATCCAAATGCAGCTTTATTAAGGGGCAATCCAGACACGTAATCCAATAAACAGGCAAAGGGTCAAAACACAGGTAGACAGTCCAAACAAACAAAACAAAACAAAAACAAGACAGGCAGGGGTCAGAGGCAAGAGAGTAATCCAAGGAACAGGCAAGAAATCCGAAAACCAATAAACAAGAAAACCAGGAAAACGCTCAGAGTTGCAGTGTGACACTAAACAAAACTTCGCAATGATTGAATGAATGAACAAGGAATAAATAGGCTGAAACTAACAAGGTGACGAGATACAGGTGAATGAGATACAGGTGAATACAATCAGTGATGATGAGTCCGGCCAGTGAGTTATGGGAAATGTAGTCTGAGTGAACAAGATAGTCTGGTGTGGAGTGCCCTCTGGCGGCTCTCATGGGCACTCCAGCTTGTGACCGTTACAGATAAGGATAAAGAGGAATCATCTGTGATTGATCATAACTCATGTGTTAGGTGAGCGTGCGAAGAGTAGGTGGTGTTTCACTGCGAAACATTCAGGATAGATAACGTTTCCAATAGAAATGTGATGTGGTCACATGTGTTTCAATGATCTAATATCAAAATGTTTTAAGTCCATGCAAGTACACTAACTTTTTTTTGCACCTAGCACTGGTGCTACAGAGGTTAAATGTTTTGTAGCACAGGCCACACAATTTTAGCGCAAGCATAAAATGTCTGTTTCAATCTCTGAAAACAGCCACAATAATTTTGTTTTTGTTTTACCCACAATAGGGTCTTTTGAGCATTAGTGAGTTAATGCATGTAATGTAAAGTCTGCTTCATTCATACTCTGCATTTCTAATGCAGAAAGTCCACAAGTGAGATTCATAGAAGTCGTAAATCTTCTTGACATTCCAGGAAATCCCTTATATGGACATAGTCATCCAGCTGTCGCTGTAGCAGAATTAAACACAGATAGAGAAGTTTTGACTAATGAAACATGAAGACAATATACATATGATTGCAAAAAATATATGGTTTATCTGTGTTCTTGTAGACATCTCTTCATAAGAATAAAGTATATTTATATAATGTAATGCTAATCGGCATAGCCTTTATCACTGAATTGTTTCCTGAAGCTATTTTTACAGAAGCTGGAGCCACCTAGGGGCTAGGAGAGTCATTACAGGTCAGCACCAACTACAGGCAGGGAGAGTCATTACAAGCTGGAGCCTTACTGTGTGTTCACACTGGACGCGAATAGCGCGTCAAATTCGCGCCTGCCACGTCTAGTTATACGCTTCACCACTTTGTGTCCATTCGCGCGTCAAGAGCGAAATTGACGCGCGTAAAAACAAAAGTTTGAAGCGAAATTTACGCGCGTCAGAGGCGAAAGTTTCAAAAGTTTCGAAACCCGCTGGCGGCCATCTTTTTACAAGATGTCTGATGTTGATCGATCATTTATCGAGAGAGTCACCGCTCTGTATTTGCTCTGGAGAGCAGAACAGCGGCATAGGGATCATCGTCGCCGTATTTGGTTCCACCAGACGCTTCGGAGGCGAACCCAGTTTTGGCGAGTTTCACCATTTGCTCCAGGAGCTGCGCCTGGATGACGGCCGCTATCAGCGGTGCTTCTGCCTGTCCCGCGCCCAGTTTAATGACCTGTTGTCCCACATCGGAGCGAGGATCACCCTCGTCCTCACCCACATAATCTGTCATTTATTTTTGTATTGATGATAAATGGAGCCAGCCTCCAAAAGTAATTAACCTGTCCTGTGATTTTTTTTCTTTTTCTCACACAACACTGTCCAGACACAAACTATTCTTATACACTAAAGTATATTGGTTGTCTTTACATTAGAATAAAAATGTTTCATATAATCTGGATTTAGAGATGGAATAAATAGCATTCAATACAAAATGAAAAATATGTCTCGTATGTTGAAATCAAGTTTTTATGTGATAAAAGATTTACTTTGTTTTTACTTCACCACGTGACAGCAGCAAGCAGGCTCCTGATTGGTTAACACGGCGCGAATTGACGCAGAAGTTCCGATTTTTCAACTCGGGTGGCAGACGCGAATTCGCATCAAACGCGTGAATGCACAAAAAGCACTACATAAAATAATTTGTGCGTAACGCGCCAGACGCTCAATTTGTGCCATTCGCGCGAATAAGGCATATTCGCGTCTTTGTGGAAAGGTGAGGTAGGCTCCTTTTCACCGTCTTGCTCATCCGCATGTTAATTAACTCTCACACGTAAAGAAAATGACAGCGTAGACTACGCGCAACACATTAATCAAACCAACAAGTTTGAAAACAGCCATTGCATTTTACTGCACAGCATTAGTCAATCTATCAGTTAGAGTAACAAATCAACAATTCCTTGATTTTTATTTTATTTTAAGCAAGCTGGAATCTGGGGGGCCGGACATGTAAAAGTAATGAACTCGCATCGAACCGTGACACCAAAACCGAGGTACGTACCGAACTGTGACTTCTGTGTACTGTTACACCCCTACTGTATAGAATACTATAAAATAATAGTATTCTGCCTCATTCTGTGATATGAAGCATCGTCAGACCACAAAAGGAAGTTATGTCAAACCAAATGTTTAACATAAATGTTCTCTTTTGTTGGACAAAAGGTTTGTAAAACTACTCATCACAAGTTTGGGAAGATGTTTGGCGCGTGTTGCTTTTTCAAATGCATGTTAAAAGTGACTTAAATTCACAGCGCTTGTAGAGATGGAACAGCATTTACTGATCGATCCGCTTTGATCACAGTGCTGTGATTCACCATGAAATTGTATTTAATTTAATAAGTCATTAATTAATTAATTCTATAATTGCACTAAGCCAAATCTCGGTTAATCGTACAGACCTAGATTAACCTCACATACAGACAAACACACAACAAACTCTCACTTCACACAAACAAGTGGTTCTGTCTCACACACATGCAAAACTTTATCGCACAGCCCTGCCCTGTTTTACATTTTTATTGCTGAGTACTCAGTGAATCATTGAAAACAAGACCTATGTGGACTGTGCACTGTGCCAAAGTCCCCGGCTTCAACACATTTCGGCCTCAATAAATATTCATCCAATTTCTATCCTCAGAAGAGATCTGTTGAGATAAACACCAGTCATTTGATAATCAGTACTGAGAGCTGATGAGGAAGTTATTCTTAGATGTGAAAAATTATTTATAGGGTTCTAAAAGTTAAACTGTTTACTCGTCTGATTAAAATAATTTTAGTACATTTCGTTTACACATTTAATGTTCAAAAAATCTTCACAGGTGATTAGAACTGATCAGAACCACAGAGAGTCCTTGTTCACACACACTGACGAAAGTTTCAAGCAGAGCACTGGTTGAACACTACTGTAAAGGATAGAGGAAGACCTTTATGAGGCAGAAAGCACCATCCTGTTTGTCTTTTTTTTATTTTACAAAAGAAAAAAAAAATGTATTGTGAGTGTACAATAAAATTACTTACTCTTATCAGTATGACCTTAAATGACAGAGTATTTTAAGTAGTTTCCGCTGTTATAATGACACACAATCATTTGGCATTGTGCCGATATGTGTCGTGACTCGTGGAAGTCTCACTACAGTCCTGTGATGAAACATGCATGTTCTTGAAACGGGAAGACTCAGTTGTCACTTAATTTGCCGCCTTCTTGTGGAAAGGTGAAGTAGGCTCAGATGTAGATGGCACATATTCTCCTTCTCACTCATCTTTCTGTGATTTCTTTGTGCATCCACCATTGCCACTGCATGTTAATGAACTCTCATACACAAAGCAAACTAATCTCTGCAAAAGTTTTTTTTTTCATTATTCTGTTTATTTTGTACTTAACACAAGAAGTGCTTTTCAGTTTTGTAGCTGATTATGACCAATTACCTTTTGTTTGTTTTTATCAGTCCTACAAAAAATATGACCTAAGCAAGAGTGCATTCTGTGCACCACTACACCCCTGATAATTAATAATAATAGTTATAGTTATAGGAACTGATTCAGTATTAGATTAATCACAAATAAATATTGTCATTTATTGACAAACGAATTATATTGTTGTTGTTATGTGCATATGTGTGCTTTCTTAGGTCTGTTTGACACCAGAATGGTAAACAGTGCATATTATTTTCAGCGGTCCATGTTAACAGATTATAACTTTCACACGGCACGATGAGGCGCACAACAACGCATAGCAGAAGCAGTGGTGCTGTGTACGATTCTGTGTCGAGTCTATTTATTTGCTGTGCTGTTCACGCTCACTTAAAGCAACAGTGCATTTTTCATGATCAAAATGAAAATGGATTACCAACACCATCAGCTGCAGCTGGCTCTAGAAATGCTGTGATTAGTCCTGAAATTACAGTGTGAATGCACTAATTAATCTCTGCATACGCACAACTTTTGTGCTGCTTCTGCTCTGCTGCGCTTCTAGTGTAAAATGGGCTCTATGCTTCTTTCTATAATTTCTCTGTTACATGTTTATTTACACAGAAATTATTTTTGTCACCTTAGATGCATCAATATCATATTCAAACAATCCTTTAAATATGCTGGTCATTATCTACCCCAAATGGGGGCAAAATGTATCTTACTAACTTACCATCGGTCCTAAAGATAACCTTGAGGAAACTCTATATGGGATGTCAAAAAATTATTTGGCTATAATAAATAGAAATCATGTTATATTTAAAAGGAGACTCATTAATAAACACTTCTTTCTAGATGTGGTATGATTTCAAATCAGAAATGTCATATTAAATATGTAATACATGTCTCTATTCTTTTCTGTTTGTTTTTGTCTCTCTGTTCTTCTTAATGTGTTTTCAGTGGTGTGAGAGCTGACCAGATCAGAGATGTGTCTTGTCAGACCAGCACATCCTCCTCCTGTCAGAAACACATCAGTCATCATGACACAGAAGCAGCCCTGCAGCTCGATTCTCACCAGCCAGTGCATGATGATCTGCAGAGAGTCAAAGACCAGCACAAAACCAGCATGAAGAACAAGTATGAGAGCTTATTTGAGGGACTCAACCTACAAGAGAATCAGACCCTCCTGAACAGGATTTACACACAGCTGTACATCATAGAGGGAGAGAGTGAAGGAGTGAATGAAGAACATGAGGTGTTACAGATGGAGAAAAGTTACAAGACACTCCAAGACACTCCAATCAACTGCAATGACATCTTTGATCCTTCACCTGAACTAGGATATGAGGAGAAGAGAAGAGAGAAGAAAGACAAAATCAAGACTGTTCTTACTAAAGGCATCGCTGGAATTGGAAAAACCGTCTCTGTGCAGAAGTTCATTCTGGACTGGGCCGAGGGAAAAGCCAATCAGGATGTAGATTTCATGTTTGTGCTGCCATTTAGAGAGCTGAACTTGATTCGAGATCATCAGTACAGTCTTCACAGACTTCTGTTAGACTTTCATCCTGAACTTCAAGATCTGGACCCAAATATTTATGATGAATGTACAGTTGTGTTGATCTTTGATGGTCTGGATGAAAGCAGAATTACACTGATATTTTCAGACAGTGAGAAAGTTTCTGATGTGACTGAGTCTTCATCAGTGGGTGTGTTGATGTCAAACCTCATGAAAGGAGATCTGCTTCCCTCTGCTCTCATCTGGATCACCACCAGACCAGCAGCAGCCAATCAGATCCCCTCAAACTACATCAACCGTGTGACAGAAATTCAGGGATTCAATGTCCCTCAGAAGGAGGAATATTTCAGGAAGAGAATCAGTGATGAGGATCAAGCCAGTAGAATCATCTCACACATCACAAAAGCAAGAAGCCTCCACATCATGTGTCGCATACCCGTCTTCTGCTGGATCTCATCCACTGTGCTTCAAAACATCCTGAAACAAGATCTCAGTGCAGAAATCCCTCAAACTCTGACTGAAATGTACATACACTTCCTCCTCATTCAAACTAGTATGAGGAACCAGAAGTACGAAGAGAGAGATCCAGAGAAACTCCTGCAGTCCAACAGAGAAGTGATTGTGAAACTTGCTGAACTGGCTTTCAATCAGCTGATGAAGGGCAATGTGATGTTCTATGAGGAGGACCTGAGAGAGAGCAGCATAGGCGTCACGGACGTCTCACTGTATTCTGGGATTTGCACTGAGATCTTTAGGGAGGAATCTGTGATTTATCACAGGAAGGTTTACAGCTTTGTACATTTGAGCTTTCAGGAGTTTTTTGCTGCACTGTATGTGTTTTTCTGCTATTTACACAAAAACAATGAAGTTCTGAAAATATTCCTTACAGGAAAGTCCAGAACTCAGTCTGGGAATGTTCCACTGGATGTGTTTCTTAAAGGAGCAATGAATAAAGCCTTGACAAGTAAAAACGGACACCTGGATCTTTTCCTTCGATTCCTTCATGGCATCTCACTGGAGTCCAATCAGAGACTCTTACAGGATCTCCTGATTCACACAGAGAACAACCCAGAGAGCATCAAGAAAATAATCCAAAACCTCAAACGAGGTAAAAAAAACAATATCAGTCCTGAAAGATGGATGAATCTGTCACACTGCTTGATTGAGATGAAGAAAAATTCTGTTGTTGAAAAAATGCAGTCATTTTTCAAATCTGAAACAAAAAACAAAAACCTTTCTCTTGCACAATGTTCAACTTTGGTAAACATGATCCTGATGTCAGAGGAGGTGATGGATGAATTTGACCTTAAAAATTATGCATTCAAATCAAAAGAAGGTCGAAAGAGACTGTTACCTGCTGTGAGGAACTGCCGAAAAGCTTTGTGAGTGTGATGATCTAATGATATTACAATATGAACACAGTTACGTTTAACAAAAGTTGTAATGAAGGTTTGATAAATGTTTTCAGGAATTTTGTTCACAGTCATAAAACACAAATGACTGTAGTTAAGTGTTGTTTTCATTTTCAAACCAATTATTGATTAATACATCACAAAAAAAAAACACAGCCAATTACAAGTTTCTGATATTAAGAAAACGTCTATTAAAAACATGTAATGACAGAATTCATCTAAAAATACTTTTTACAATAAAGTTTTAAATTAACGAAAGTTTTTTTGAAGCTTACACATAACATGTGACATAATATTCATAAAATGTCACATACTGTAATTATTTTAATTGTTGGATCCTTCTGCTGTAAAGACCAGAGAGTGAAAAATCATCTTTATCTTTATGCTAAAAATTGGTTAATCAAGGAAATCTTGCAATCTGGTGGGGATATCAGCACACCAGTATACATCTTTAACCAGAGTCCTCAATTTTTTCAGATTGGCACAATGTAATCTCACTGATCAGTACTGTGAAGTTGTGGCTTCAGTCCTACAGTCATCAAACTCCCTGAGAGAGCTGGACCTGAGTAACAATGACCTTCGGGATTCTGGAGTGAACCTGCTCTCTACTGGACTGAAGAGTCCAAACTGTCAACTCAACATACTGAGGTTTGAGTTTCACATTGTGTAGCAATTAGCTCAAAGGGAAATATATGTATTATTAATTAACCATTGCGTTTGGTGGTTCTAGTGCTGGTATAATCTTCAGTTTTACCTTCGTTTGAATTTGAACGATTCCGATTTCGATTCTGCTTATGCATTCCGATTCTTAACGATTCCTAATTTCAATTTCAATAAGGTAAAAAAAAACCTTAGATAAAACTTTTAAACTTTAGTCTTATTGCAAAACATTTAATTGTAGCTGAATATCATAAACAAAAATCAACCGGCTAAAGAACACTTACTCAAGGAACGTTTGCCTGTGGTTTTTGAAATACCATAGAAAAACAACTATCCTAACTAATATAAATTTCAAGCATTATTAAAGACAAGTAAACTCTCATTAATTAAAAAAAGAACAAATAAAAAATTAACAATCGCAGCAAATAAATACAATTGAACAAAGATACGATTGAAATAAACAGTTTTAAGATTTTCAAGTATTCAAATACAGAAACTGTAATCAAATGTAAAATAACAGTGCACTTTATAAATAAAATATACATTACAAATATAGTTACAAAAGTTATTCAGTCAAGAACGATTGAATTTCTTTGTTTGATTAGTGTTATTATAGAGACGGTAGTTGCTGTCACTTTAAGAGTTTCCCAATATAGTTACACATGCCTGCAGCACTGAGAACAGCTCTTGAATGTTTTAAAATCACATTAACATTTTTTTTTTTTTGTGCGCACATTTTGGATGTGTGTACAGTACATAAAACAGTTCGCGAGTTGTCTCGCGCTTGAATGGTTTAAAATCACTTTAAAATCACATTTTCTCTGAGTGCGCTTTATATATGTGCCCAGCACAGAAAACAGTGCGCGGGTCTTCTCGCGGTTGAATGGTTTAAAATCACCTTTTCTGTGAGTGTGCTTGGGATGTGTCTGCAGCACAGAAAACAATTGTTTAAAGTCATATTGAGGGGGGGGGGGGGGTTGGAACGGGCTCATTCGGGTTGACATGCTCTGACATTTGTTTTTTTTTCAGTTATTTATAAACATGTTAATGGCAAAAGTGTAAATTCACTCTATATAACACAAACAGGGCTAGCATAATATCTGATCAACATGCTTGTAAATCTTTGTATTTTTAAGAGAATAATGTTTATGCGTGGTTATAAAAAAAAAAAAGAAAAGAAAGTTGCTGAAATAAGAACACAAAACACATTCTAAATATGTGCCCACAAGACTCTTGACTAATGTATGTTGTCGTTTCTAGTTCTGGCTTCAAAATGATGTGAAATTCATCCTGCCTGATCGTTCTCTTAAAACAATACATTGATTTAAACATTGTAAAACAGTTTTTTTTTTGTCAGAAGAGGTTTATGCGTGGGAGGGGTAATCGCTCATCAATATTAATGAGATTCAGACCAGGGGTGTGACATAGACACTCCCCCAATGACTAATGGGCCATCAAGAGAGGCAGCCTGAACAAAGTAGAGGAGATTCAAAGGTTTTGTTTTTCACTGTTTTATTGTAATTCCTCTATGAGGAGGAACTAAATGTTTTAAATTTGCAATGTTTTAAACTCAGCTGTGGTCCAGGTTCCCGTGCAGGCAGGAATCTCAGAGTCTGTGGAACCATATCAATGTCAGTCTCTGTTTTCCATGACAGAGTAGACTGCTTGTTGCTTGTCTGAATGTTTGTCTTGGCCCTCTTTGCAACAGGTGTCTGATGATCACCATCACCTTTATAGCTGTAAAACAAACAAACAACTGTGAGCATGTTTATTACACAAAATATAACAACTGCATTTCAATCATTATAAGTAACATTGGCCAGATGCAAAGCCATACAGACACATAATGTTTGTATGGACTATGTAAAACCAGAATATGTAAACAGAATTATACTAATATCTGAAAGAAAGGGAATAAGTGTACTTACTTTTCAGTTGTTCTCAAAACTGAACGACACCTGTCGCGTGCCCTCCCAGTGCGAGTTGCAGGTGAGGTTGAGAGTGATGCTACCACATTCCTATAAAAATAATAATATTAATATTAACAAAGGTTGAACAAAGTACTATGACAGCACATGCATAACTGATGGACAGTCAGCATTTTGGTAAAACAACAAAAATAAGCTCTTTTATACTAACATTACCAATCACTAATTGTAATATTGTGCATACATAACACCACAATTTTTGCAATTGTGTCTGGTAATTGTGTTTTGCAATTGTGTCTGGCAATCCACACAGGCACATGTACATTTGTAGCATCACTAAGTATATAAACAAAATTGGTCTAACATCTGTAAAATAGTGGGTAAATATGTACTTACTCCTTCTGATTTCTGTCTGTGTTGCTGCGTGCCCTCTTAGTGCGAGTTGCAGTGAGAGGTGAGAGTGAGCAACCTACATCATTCCTTTCAAAAAAAGTTGAAAACTATTATTATCATATAGAGTACTATTCCAGCACATGCACAACTGATGGGCATTAGCATGCTGATAAGATAGCACAAAGAAAAAAATATGTAACATTATCAACCAACCTCCAAAAATAAATAAACTCATACAGGCTCATATTGTAATAAGTATATAAACAAAATTGAACAAACATGGGTAAATATGTACTTACTCTTTCTGACGTTCGCCTCCGAGTTGCAGATGAAGGAGATGCAGCTACATTCCTGTTTTAAAAAAAGTTGAAAACTATTATAACATAAATATTTCAAAGTATAGTAGCCTATCATTAGTCTATATGAATAACTGATGCAAATAATTGTAGACACGTGCTGTAGGCATTTATTGCGTGTAATGGGCCATTACCGGAGATAGCACAACGCAAACATTAACACATTTGCAATTCATCAGCTGGGCATATTTACACATTTCAGCACATACACACATTTGCAATAGATATTTGCAAGCACTCTTCGTTGATGATAATGAGAGTGGGCGTGAACTCATTACAGCTAATTAGATGAGACGGGAGAAACTGTACTTCTCTTTAGTTTCATACAGATTAAAGCTTTCTTTAGACGCATGTTTCATGGTTGTGTGATAAGTATTCGCTGAGTTGCAGTTAATTTTCCAGACTTGTTTCAGAAAGATTTTTGCGGAGACAGAGTGAGCTGAAAGCGCACCCTGTTTATTTTATTTATTTAAAAATAAAAACAAGGTTTTGATGTTAATGTGAGTGTACACAAAAAAAAAGAAGACCCTCTATAGTTTATAATCATGTATTTATTTTATTTATATGACCATAAATGACGGATTTTTTTAAGTTTATGTTGCTGCTATGTGAAAAAAATCCAGCAAAACGCGTCGGCGCGTTTCTCAACCTCAGAGGGTTAAGCCATTACAGGACTCTGGTCAGGGGCAGGAGCCTTCACTGGACTCTGGCTCGGCAAATTCTCTCTCAGGAACAGGCTTGGGAAACTTTCTCTCAGTAACGGGCTCAGGCGTGGTCGGCCATCTTGGCTGAGGGCTCAGGCGTGTCAGCCATCTTGGCTGTGTATAGTTATATAACAGTATAGGTTATTCAAGTAACTTTTTTCATGGGCTACAGCAGGGGTTTTCAACCTGTGGGGCACCCTAGGGGGGTGTGAGCACCTGTTAATTCAGAACTGTATTTGAGCTAAAAACAAAATGAACGGATGGCTTGTAAAAATCAAGAGTACCAGAGATAATAAAATGGTTAAAGTGAATCAAAAACAGGCTTAGTCGTTACACAAAATTTGGTAATTTATAAATAAATATAAATTTGTTTATATTTTTAATGTTTCAGTTTAACTAATACTGTCTACACTGGACGCGAACGAGGCGATACAACACAAAATCCCTGACAGTAAACTGATGCCTTGTATTATTTCTACCAGGAGCAGCACAAATTAGCGTCTGGTTTAAGACATGCTTTTTTTGGGCGGTAAATAATGCCGCAAATAACAGTAAATTGAAAGGCGCAAACCTTAGTAAATCACCTTGAGTGATTCATTTAAATACTCTTCTCCCATACATTTTGCATCTGAAAGGGAAATTCCTACAAATGCATATGAAACAAGGTCAGCTGCTGCAAAACAACTGTCCACACCTTTCCAGCACTATTTTTTCACTGCGTGTCTTTAGTAATCCTGACAGTAGTTTTTTAACACCCAAAGAGGGTTTGCTCTTGGCTGTTGGTAAATCTGGCCCATATACTGGTGTTGTGCTTACTGTTTGAAGAGTTTCGGAAAAAGCGACCCAGGTATTGATAAATGTGTCCTAGCATTTGTGAAAGAAAACTGTAAAAAAAAAACATTCAAAACAGAATGATGGCAAATTTAGTATCTGCAGTAATTAAATTATATAGAAAATATAGAAGATTATTATATATTATGTATTTTGTCTTACACATGGATACATTTTCCTTAATCTGCAATTTACTTATTTATTATTTAATCCATATGTGTTGTCATTATTACATGATAACTGTGAGCATCACAGTGAGATGTAAGCCTTTATGCAGTATATGGGCTATGCTGACTATGAGTGCATACAGTTCCCTCAAACATTAGTTTGTATCTATATGGTGCATATCTAATAGATTTTATCTCATTACCCTGTTTAGATTGGTCTTCTGTAATCTCACCGATCAGTGCTGTGAAAATGTGGCTTCAGCTCTACAATCATCAAACTCCTCCCTGAGAGAGCTGGACCTCAGTAGCAATGACCTACAGGATTCAGGAGTGAAGCTGCTCTGTGCTGGACTGAAGAGTCCAAACTGTGTACTCAATATACTGAGGTATGTATTTTGATAATAGACTAATGACTTTTAGAATGATTAATCAACTATTCAGGCAATAAATGCAATGATTAATTAACTGACTATTCTAACACATGTTAGGCTAACAGTTATTATATCCAGTTACAACCAATTTTTTTTACAAAAAATGAAATGTTTTTGTTTTTGTGTGTGATGCTTTTCTTTATTCTTAACTCTTTCCCGCCATTGACGGAAATTTCCGGATTTCCTTGTTTTCGTTTTTACACACGCTATTATGCATCTTCTGAAAGAGTACTGAATCTCCCGATCAAAACACATGCAAAGGAGATGCAAAAACAAGTGATATACAGTATGTAGTCATATGCATATGTAAAATAACACGATCATCAACATTAAACAGCAAAACTGCCTAACGTTATTAAATGAAATGTCGACCCAGGACGAGCTATTGGATTGTACAAGCATTAGGGGTGTTAATGGACTCAATCTACTCCATCTATGTTTTGATCATCGTTCTGAATCTGATTCAGATGTAGTCTTTGACAAAAACTTTATTTTCTCAGATTTTTGCTCAAAATGTTGCTTTTTTGATGAAACTTACCCACATTCAAATGTTGATAAAAAGAATGCATAAAGCTAGAATAAAACTGATTTCTGACTTTTTTCTGCTGGACATACAATACCAAATACCAACATTTTAGATACAAGTGAAATTTAACAATTCTCTGTACCAATTTTAATACCACAGAAAAAACAAATACTAACCGAACTTACAAAAGTAAAAAGTTCTCAAGTAATTATTGATAACAGGTTAGTAATAAAATAAGAACAAAAGCAGGTCCATCTAACTTGAGCATTCAAGTTAGAAATACAAATACTGAATAATGAAATGTTAAATAAAACACTGCATAGTCCTCACTGTAATAATAAATGTTAAACTTTATTTCAATGGTCCACTTTAGATATTCTACTAAATATAGGTTACTTTGCAACTACATGTCAACTAACATCTTGATTACTATTGTAACCTCTGTTTCCTGATGAAGGGAACGAGACGTGTGTTGATGTAGTGGCACTAGGGGATGCCTTTGAGAGCTCTAAACACCTCTGATACTTCAGAAAAGGCCAATGAAAATGAATGAGTGGAATTTGCATTGAATTTTCTAATGACAAGTGCACCCAGGCCACATCATAACCTTCCCAACGCCTCAATTTTGCCGTAGCCCCCGTACCACAAGGGGGGTGATACAGGACCATACTTAAAAATGGATATAAGTAATTTTCAAAAAAAAAAATTTAAACAAGCCCTTTGATTTTTTTGTTGATTAAAAAATAAAAACATCCAGCTGTGCAGACCAGAAGTTTGCGCTGGGGAATGTGTTAGTTTTCTTGTGCAGAAAAAAGAACACCACAGAGATATCATGCCTGAAGGGAGGTTAACATGTGGAGAATACATCACATGGACTTCCCTAGTGGGAAGTGCTTCACATGGAAAGATGTCTTTGTGGTGGGTTCTGCCTGAGTAGGGAGAAACTCTACAGCCACAGTGACTGGTGGCAGAGTGAGGCTCTACCAAGACAGGGTTTACTAACAGAGATTAACAAAAAGTGAAAATGCATCAAATGAGATTACTGTTAGGGAATCAGCACATCTGGAGCACTTAACCCAAGTACACAGGCTCACCTGAAAAGGGGCATGCCATGACTTATGGGCCTGGTAGCGAATTCATCCGCCAGATTCAGCTACCAATGAGTGCTGGAGAATAGGACCAAAAAACATGGACAAAAAAGTGCACATTATCACCTCAGAGAGGGGAAAGGCGCTGAGTGCAAGCGATACACCCAACTGGTTGACTGAATATTACCTATTTGTGCCCACTAACACTTAAGACGAAACTGCATCAATTCTGAGATTATAAAATATAGCATAGATATTGGATGTAGCCCAGCCTGCCTCTGCAGATGTCTGTCAGGGAAGCACCGTTCTCCAGTACCCTTGTGGTACTGGAGCAGATACCACCTTGGCAATGTGTATATGCCACTGCTGTTGTTTTGTTCATCCAAACACATGCTTGCCCTGGATCTATGGTCAAAACCATTGCAGGGCCAGAAATACAGTCAGCAACTCGATACAGTTGATTTTTCAACGGAGTCTGGACCCTGGCCTAGTGATGCATCTTCAGAGTTACAAAAAATGCCGTGCATACTGCTACACGAAATGGGGGCCAGTGCACTCAACATGCATGACCGCCTACACTGCAATGACGTATTTTTGCTACGGACACCATCACGCTTATATTGGATATAAATGTTCTATTTGTTAACAGGGAATTTGTGGACAAATTTGTTGGGTAAAAATTGAGTTTGTATTTTGAAGTGAACATTTAAAGTTAGATCTTTGGATACAGTGGGTACGGAAAGTATTCAGACCCCCGGTAAATATGATAAAAAATGGCTGTAAAAAATAAATCTTTCATTCAAAAAATTTGATCTTTCGTTCAAAAAATTGGCAAAATTCTAACCTTTCATTGAAGTAAAAGAATTCAAATTGGGGGGTAAATCACATTATGAAATAAATATTTTTCTCCAAAACACGTTGGCCACAATTATTCTTACCCTTTTAGTAAATACCTTTTTGCAATCTCCTTTTGCCAAGATAACTGCTCTGAGTCTTCTCCTATAATGCCTGATGAGTTTGGAGAACACCTGACAAGAGATTAGTGATCATTCCTTCATACAGAATCTCTCCAGATCCTTCAGATTCCCAGATCCATGTTGGTGCTTCTTCTCTTCAGTTCACTCCACTCATCAGGTCAGGGAACTGGGACGGTCATGGCAGAAGCTTCATTTTGTGCTCCCTAACACATTTTTGTGTTGATTTTGATGTTTGTTTTGGATCGTTGTCCTGATGGAAGATCCAACCATGGCCCATTATAAGATTTCTAGCAGAAGCCGCCCGGTTTGGATTTTTTTATCCGTTGATATTTGATAGAATCCACGATGCCATGTATCTGAACAAGAAGTCCAGGACCTCCAGCAGAAAAATAGGCCCACAACATTAATGATCCAGTGGTATATTAAATTGTACACATGGGGTACTTTTTATCCTTGTGTGCACCAAACCCATCTAGCGTGTTTGCTGCCAAAAAGCTCTTTTTTTTGTTTCATCTGACCACAGAACCCTGTGTTGTTTGAAGTTCCAGTCGTGTCTGACCACTGAATATGCTGGAGTTAGTTTTTGGAGGAGTGAGGAGCATTTTTCTTGAAACCCTCCCAAACAACATGTGGGGATGTAGGGGTTGTTTGATTTTTTTTAATAGGCTTTCTGACCCCAAGACTCAACTAATCTCTGCAATTCTCCATCTTTGATCCTTGAAGAGTCTTTGGCCACTCAAACCATCCTCCTCACCGTGCATTAAGACAATATAGACACACGTCCTCTTCCTGGCAGATTTGTAACATTTTTACTTGATTATAACTTCTTAATTATTGCCCTGATGGTCAAAATGGGTATTTTCAATTATTTAGCTATTTTCTTACAGCCACTTTCTATTTTGTGATGCTCAACAATCTTTTGCTGCAAATCAGAACTGTATTATTTGGTTTTACACATTGTGATGGATGATTAAGGGAATTTGGCCTTTGTGTTTCCTCATATTTAAAATCCTGTGAAACAAGAAGTCATGGCTGGACAATTTCATGTTCCTAGTCCCCCTGGTGTGCTAAAAAAGATATTTTATTCATAAAACATTCTAGGGGTATGAATAATTGTGGCCAACGTGTTTTGGAGAAAAACATTTATTTCATAATGTGATTTCCCCCCCAATTTGAATTCTTTTACTTCAATGAAAGGTTAGATTTTTGCCAATTTTTTGAACGAAAGATCACATTTTTGGAATGAAAGATTTATTTTTTACAGCCATTTTTGATCATATTTACCGGGGGTCTGAATACTTTCCGTACCCACTGTAACTCGCAGTATTAGTGTTGCATTAGTGTTGGGTAATATTATAAATTATTCACCAAAAGTGAACTCGAAAAATTTGAATGTCTGGCATAATTTTGGCATCTGACGCTGCACTCTCAGATGAGTGCTGAATCTACCTCAACATATACTGATAATGGTATATCAATTATCTTAATTTATTGGCTTAATGTTTCTCTTGTGGACCATACATTAATGATAATGAAAAAATTTGAAGAATCAATATTTCTTGCTAAAAGTTTTTTTTTTAAAGTCTTCGTATGAAGCTGGTTTTTATTGTCGTCTATGACTGATTATGCTGTGTTCTGACCTAAAGAATGTTATTAGGCCTATATAATTGTTGTAATAATAATAACAACAATAACATTAATAACAATAATGTTTTGTTAATATGCTATGGAAACAAAAGAAAATGCTGACGAACAACGATGCTGTTTTCGCCATGGCTCAAACAACAACTATACTTATCAGAATGATGAAAAAAGATTTATAACAAGCAGTCTTGACAATTTGTGAATAGATCACCTAGTTTTGTAGTCTGTTTTGAATAACATTTTCATCGAGGAGTCCGTGCATGTCCGTGGTAAGTGTGGTTATATGATGATGCCATTATGAAATTAGGCAAGACAAATTAATTGTAGGTCTTAATACAGCGCACGATTCTTCTTGCACGTGAATGGTTTAAAATCCCATTAAATCACTTTTTCTCTGAGCGTGCTTTGGGTGTGTGTTCAGCACAGAAAACAACATGCGGGTCTAGCGCTTTAATTGTTTAAAGTCATTAAAAGGCACACAAAAGGACTCAAAATGTTATCCTACTCCTGATCTCAAGTATTTGATTCTCAATTCCCATCTCTACAAATGAAGCACACTAACATGAACACTTACTGTTGTCGCAGATTATCTGGCTGTATGGTGACAGAAGAAGGTTGTGCTGCTCTGGCTTCAGCTCTGAGTTCAAACCCTTCACACCTGAGAGAGCTGGATCTGAGCTACAATCACCCAGGAGAATCAGGACAAAAGCTGCTCTCCGAAGCACTCAGCCATCTGGACAAACTCAAGTATGTTGACCCATAAGAATGAACCTCTCTGTTGTAATTGTTTTTGTGGATTTTAAGAAAAATTTGGCAAACAGCCCATAGGAGTCTTAATCAGATTACCTTTCCATTGATTTTAATGGAGTAAAGATCCATGGTCATTGAACAAGAGGCTCTAAACATCACTGTCAGGTTCCGTCCAAACATTGTGCTTTACTGGGGGTCTATGAGAGCATTATGCCGTGCCGTTGAAGCCTAAATTCACACTCTTACTGATAAATTATATGCTAGTCTGCAGATCTTGTTCGAACAACAAAAACTGCGGAACAAAAACTGGTGGACTCTGACAAATGAAAGGGTAGTGTTTCTTACATGCACTTACATAAACACATTTTTGTATGCTTTGAAATGTTGTCTTGTGAAAGTAAACTGAATCCAGAGAGAAAAACAAAAACATTGTAACAATGTAAGTCCATTTTAGAACAAAGCAAACGATCCCCAGGTCAACATTTCTCTGTCTCACACACACACACACACACACACACACACACACACACACACACACACACACACACACACACACACACACACACACACACACACACACACACACAAACCCAAATGTTTCCCAAGACGTTCCCTTTCATAGGTTTACTTAAATTCTGCGTCAGTAAATGGCACTATGGGAATCCTATCCAATCATGCCATGTTACTGAGAGACCATTTAGCTAGCCAGTGCCACAAACCAACTTAAGACTCAGCTGAATCCATTTAAACATTAACATTATTAGGTTGTTATACAACCTAATAAAAGAGTGTGGAGAGGCCCAGCCTGCCACTGCACAAATGTCTTTCAAAGACACACCCTTAGAGCCTGAGATGAAGCTACATTTCTAGTAGAATGAGTTCAAACACCTAGAAACATCAACAACTTCAAAAGGTTCTTAAAACTCTCAGGGACTGACTTCATGGCTCAAATGGAGGCCCAGTGAGCCCACAACGGTCCCAAGAAGGAACACAAACAGGACGTAAAGAACTGAACTGTCACGTCCCATGCATTAAAATGGGAGACAAGCAATTTAAAGCTGTTACTTGCTCCAAATAGGCCATGCCCTCGTCAGCCCCAGGGCGGTGCTGGTTCAGGCGGCCAAGGCGGAGCCATCCATTCAGACGGCCAGGGCGGAGCCGGCAGTAAGGGTAGATGCGAATGGAATGGCGGCCATGATGGTACGAGACTCTTGAATGGTCTCAAGTTCACCTCTGTTGGAAAGGCCGATGGTGAACTGAGAACCACAGTGGGATAATACCCACTCTACAAAAGCCTCAAAATTCTCCCGAGGTCCCACACCGGGCAGGCGTGCCTTCCTCTCCGCATTTAGGCTTGTATGGTAAAAAAACACTTAATGATCGGTTGGGGAAGGAGGTAAGTCACGCCAGGTCGAGGAACGCCGTGGTGTGGGCCTCGAGGGAATGCTGGTCTTGGTCCAGGCAAAGTAAGAGCATTGCTGGATCCATTTTCTGTGTTGGTCCGGTCTTCTGTTACATAATGCAGACACTGAGAGGAAGATGGAAGGTAGTGAAGTTACATATGACACTGAAGATTCGATGTGCGTATCACACATGGGACACAATTTCTAGTGAAGCCCTGTATCGGGGTGTGTATTGGTTTACTAGAGTCAGTAAACACGTTTCGCTTTGGGTAATTGAAGGATCGAACCCCAGATCTTATTTAACGAGTCATTGTTGGCTCAGTCTGGTTGATGGGTTTGTGAGGAGAGAAAATTAATTTATTTAATGAACAAATAAAACACAAACATGCAAGGCTTTTATTTGTACACATAACATTGAAACTATGGAGTGTGTTGTGGTTGCTTCATCTGCCAGAGCTTCTAACACAGGCTTATGGCTGCTTTATTTTAAATAAGCACCAGATGGCGCTGTTCTCAACACTCTCAAAGCTTTGAATCTTTTCCCGGAACAGTCAGGGAAAGCCTCAGAGATTCACAAGGCTTCATTTCCCCATCCCTAATGGAAGGTGAACAGTGAGTTTATTGAACAATAAAGGAGCAGTGAAGAGGTGAGCAGGTAAGTGAGAGTCCAAAGGGTGATATTGAGGAGACACGTGAACAGTCCACTTGGCATCAACGAGACCAGACAGTGAGCTGTGGTGAAGTGTGTGCTTAAATAGTGGCAGTGATGAGGGTGATGATGAGGTGCAGGTGTGAGTGACTGGGAAATGACGTGCAGGTGGGAACCGAGGAGAGTGATGGGAAATGTAGTGCAGAGGATGGATATTAGGCTGATCTGTGACAGGTACAGTATAAAAATCATGATGTCTATGGAAATTCCCCATAAAACATTAAAAAAAATTTA
This sequence comes from Leuciscus idus, assembly GCA_021554675.1. NCBI lineage: Eukaryota > Metazoa > Chordata > Actinopteri > Cypriniformes > Leuciscidae > Leuciscus > Leuciscus idus. The sequence goes on along the minus strand of CM038621.1, from coordinate 5,965,469 downwards.
AAAAATGTGTGTGTGTGTTTTCTAGTGTGGATCATGGAGGAGAGTTCAGGATGGCATCAAGACTACACAAATGTAATTCCCCAAATACACAGTTTTAGTGTTTGTTGTTTTGTTGTTGTAAATGTTGCTGTTGTAATGTGTGTTCTTGTGTTCAGATGCCGTTGATCTCACACCGGATCCAAACACAGCAAACAATCATCTCGTTCTGTCTGAGGAGAACAGAAAGATGACGCGTGTGGAAGAGAGTCAGTCGTATCCTGATCATCCAGAGAGATTTGAGCATCCTCCTCAGGTTCTGTCTAGAGACAGTCTGACTGGACGCTGTTACTGGGAGGCTGAATGGAGTGGATTTCATTGTGATGTATCAGTGACATATAAAGGAATCCAGAGGAAAGGAGGGCATGACTGTTTGTTTGGACACAATAAGATATCCTGGTGTATGATCTGCACTGATCATCGATTCACTATCTATCACAATATGCAAGACACTGCTGTTTCTCCTGGTTTAGGCAGTAAGAGAGTAGGAGTGTTTGTGGACGTGTCGGCCGGCACTGTGTCCTTCTACAGCGTCTCTGACACACACACACTCACACACTTACACACATTCAACACCACATTCACTGAACCACTTTATGCTGGATTTAGTGTTTATTATTCAGTGTCTTTGTGTGACCTTAAACAACACACACAAACTGACTGAATGACTGACAAACACACATTAATGTTAACCTGAGATGTCCATAAAATAAATATAAAAAAGGTTTTTTTTTCTCAAAGTTGGGAAATAAATGTATTTTTACAGAGAAAATGCAGTAAAATCTAACAATTATTTAAAATTATAACAATAAAACTGCTAAATTCCCCTAAAAATACATATATTCAGATCACTGAAAAAACAGGCTTGTTAAATGTCACAAAGTTTAACCTGAGATGTCCATAAATATGGATAAATATAAATAAATGATGATTGAACATTATTGAAGACATTACAAGCAGAATCAACGAACAAGCAGAAAAGAAGATATTAAACCTCTCAAGGTCTCTTAGGGCGTACTCACACTGTGATTTACATTGCACTCAACATACCGCGCCGGAGCACGATTAAGTCATTCATTATGCAACTTTTTGTTTTGAAGAAAACAGGAAGAAAAGCACTTTCAGTAGCAGACTGCCTAATCGATTTATCATTTATGTTGTGCAGTGATTATAACTTGATTGTATTTGCACGTATTAGAAGGTTATTACGGAGGCAGCTGAAGTTGATGGAGGAATTTGCAGCTTTACTCGCAAACTACAATTCCTGTTCATCAATAAGGTAACCAGAACCGTTATAAATCTAAAAATACTCAAATTAATTTAATTAATTGAAAAGTGTACTATAATAGTCAGAAAATGTTGCTGTTTTAATAATGACAATAGCGCACACAAGAGTAGCTGTTCTGTGCTCTGGCTTTGTTAGCAATCACACTACATGCGCACCACACCCGTGCCAAACTGAACCCTATCCGTTTATTAATATTCATAGATTAAATCTTGATGTCTCTGTGTGTCTCTTTTTCTTTTTTGTGCACAATGTGTTTTTGAAAACCTTGAGATTATCTGATAAAAACACTGCTGGATCTCATGCTGTAGAATCAAAGCATTATTATAATCAATGTGAAATTAATAACATGACATATGTATTATCATAGAGATAACTGTAAAATGAACATTAATCTACTGTCACCTCCAGTATTTCACTGTTAATTCACATGTTTTATTACAGTTTAATCATGTTATTGGAGTTTATGGTCAATAAACGCTTGTTCCTGTTTCAGTCTGAACATGTTTCTTCAGTTGTTGATCTTTGACTGTTATTTTCATTCATGATAAACGTTTGTCACCCTGAGTTTCACTGTTTTTACACGTTTGCTTTTTAATGTCCAGTTTTGACTGAATCACTTTATGAATCTTCATCAAAAGAGAGTTTGGATTGAATCCAATACAGAAGAACTGTTGAACAGGAAAGTAAATGAGTCTGGGACAAATAATCAACAAAAAAAAAACTGTAAAAAAAACTAACATTTTAGAAATATACACAGTATTTGTGCTTGTTTCATATGGTTTTAAAAAACTTTTATCCTATTTTCAACAAGTTTTAAAGCTGTAATGTGGTTTACAAAAAATAAAATAAAAATGAAGTACATATTGTCCTTAAACACCTATGTGAGAGTGTAAATTAAAAAAAATTACAATTATACAATATATATATATATATATATATATATATATATTAAATAAATAAATAAAATATTAAATTACAGTGTATTATTAAGGAGGAAAGTCAGCAAGAGACCAAACCCTGGAGAAAATACCTGTCAATATTCTGATAACTGAGTAATTACAATATGTACATTAAATCCCAATGGATAAAAAGAGTCCCTTTTTTAGAGCATCTATAAGTCTTTATAAAGTAGGAGTGATAAAAAGAGGGAGAAAGTGGCAAAACTTATTGGAGTCCATTCTGCCTGACTATTTGCTTCCACAAATTCAGTGGTTCAAATTCATAAGAAAATTCAACATTGCACATCTGGCAACTGCAGCAATAGCAGTAGATTACCGATGCATGAACTCCATCTGCTGTTAGTCGGCTCACCAGCAGGAGGTGCAAGCGGCTGTTGACGAAGACCAAAGCAACGGATGAGAGAGTCATTCATTCATCATAACTGATTTACAGAAACGGAGCTAGTGGGAAGTAAATATGCTGATTATCAGGGCCAGTATATAGACTGAACAAAATTATAAACGCAACACTTTTATTTTTGCCCCCATTTTTCATGAGCTGAACATTCCACAGTTCAACTCATGAAATATCAGGTTGAAATAACCTATAGTCATTAAGGCTAAATTTGCCGAAATATGTTATAGCATGTTATATATGTCATATATGTTATACAATATATATATACATTTTCTGTTTGTTGCTACCCTCTTACGCTATAAACTACAGTATAACTAAAACCTTTGAACAGCTAACCAGCCCGACAACTTGCTTAACACAACTCACATTCATTCATAAATGGACATAATGTAAATATATCATTCATATTTTAAAGTTGTTTTAAAAGTAGCCTAATATTTTAGAGCTCATTATGTTCACATCAGCTCAGTGTGACCAAGACAGTTTCCTCACAGCAAGAAGGTTCCCAGTCCGAGAGCTGAAGCTTTGGTTTGCTCCTAATTGTGTTGTCTAAATATTTATTCCAGCACCACTGGAGATATTCAACATGTATGACAGTCTGATAGCCGTGCTCTCGCGCACATGCTGTGAGTGACGTCATCTCATCTGTTGAGGAGGAGTCGGTCTGAGGCTGAACAGCAGCAGAGCTGCAGCAGAGAGAGAGAGAGAGAGAGAGAGAGAGAGAGAGAGAGAGAGAGACTGCATGGGCTAGACAGAGGAGAGTAGCTGGATCCCTCCACATTATTGTTGACGCTCCTTCACTGTTCCTGCGTCAGTGTCTGTCAGCTGAAGATGGATGAGGAGAGCTACGGTAGGACACACGCTTGAATATCTGCTTCATCATGCCTAAAGTGATAAAAATGGCATTGCACGTACAAGGCTGTGATTTACATCATGGAGGAAATACTGTAGCCTACATGTTGCGTGTTTCTTGAAACATTTCTTGAATCGCAGTCCTGTGATGTTGAGTCCACATGCATTGTTTGCCTGGTAAACACTGACATCTTGGGAGGATTCGGATGTTATGAGTTTTGGGCATGTCTCAAACAGGTCCTTTAGACTTACAGAGCGCAGCCGTCAGATCATTCTGCATCAGCTCGCGTTCCTTACCATAATAATGTGAAGCGTAATATGAACAGCAGGGTATAGAGCGGCGTGCCTCAGTTTTATTTTTAAAAGAGGTTAGTTCACCCAAAAATGAAGAATATCCCATAATGTACTCAACCCTCGAGCCATCCTAGGTGTATATGACTTTCTTCTTTCAGCCAAACACATTCAGAGATATATTAAAAAAACAGCCTGGCTCTACCCAGCTTTATAATGGGAGAGAAAAGTAACTGAGATTTTAAAGCCCAAAAAAGCGCATCCATCCATCATAAAAGTAATCCATACAGCTTCAGATGGATTAATAAAGATGAATTAATAAAACATATCCATATTTATAACTTTATAAACTAAAATCACTGGCTTCCGAAGTTCCAGCCAAAGAGTGAACCCTGACTCGACGCATGATGTATTGAGGAACGAGGAGGCGCAGAAGATAGAGAAAAATAAAACGCCGCTCACGAATTAGAAATGCTAATTTTTAAAGAGAAATGTGGGAGGAGCTTGAGTTTGTTGCCCAGCCCTATATGTTTGGTGAGGTGTCTACTCTCACCTAAGCTTACACTACTCCTACATCCTACGTTATGCGTCAGGAACTCAACTCTCTCGTAATGCGCGGACTAAAGGCTGATTTATACTTCTGCGTTGGACCTACGCCGGAGCCTCTACGCTGTAGGCAACGCGTTGGTTTTCATTTATACTTCTGCGTCGTTGTCAGCATTGACGCGCAATTACACTTGCAGAGGGAGCATGTGAAACCCGAGGGAGTGGTCCAAGCAGACCAATCACCGGTTGGTGGTTTTATCCCCTTTTCTGCATACTTTTGTTAACGAGTCATATTCTCGTGCTGTGTCGTCTTCTGTTTTATGACAAATGGCAGCGTTAAGATGCAATACCGCCACCTATTGTACTTTGGGATGTCAACCAAGTGCTGGCGCTGGATTATTTACGTATCATATTATTGTCCTTTGTTTGGCATCTTGGCTTTTTACTACCTTTATAACATTAATTTAGAGCTTGCGTGCAGACTTGTATCTGGAAATGTAACTTACAACTTTGTTGAGTAGGTTACTTGCCCTCTTGAACCATTTAAAAAATCTGCCGATGGTGAGCATACAAAACAAAAGGCGGAAGCAAGAAGCAATAGCACGATAAAAACATGTACTTAACTTTACAAAACTGTAACGAATCACGCAAGTTTCCGTATTTACATGCTATTTTCACACAGTACGCTACGCCAATATCAACGCTAACGCTTTATGGCAACGTTACATGAGACGTCACATCGTTATAGGGGGATTATTCTATTTTTGTTTCCAGGTATTAATATTCATTGCTGTTTTGTACACATTCAGATATTCATTATAATTCAAATGCATTTTTTTACCACAATATTGTTGTTGATAAATATTGAAAGGGGGGCATTTTTAATTACTTCTGAAACTTTTTGGGGGGGGCACCCATTAGTACTGTAGAGTAATGTAGGGAATAGTGAATGAGGGTATAGGGGCAATTTCTAACACAGCTTTGGTTTCACTTATAAAAGTATAAAATGTCAATCCTTAGTCTTGTACATCTTAGATTGCATCATCTCAATATGTGTGTTTGGATCAGTTTAGATCTTCACTTCCATTCTTTCATCTTCCATCTGAAAACTCACAGTGAAACTTTGAGTAAACATAAAATTCAATTAACTTTATTGTAGTTTTATAACTTCTGAAAACAAAAACAAAAAAAACATCCACACAAATCAATGAAAAAGACATTGACTTTGGAGAATTGTGGAATATTTTGGTAATGATGAAATTTACCAGCTTCAAAATGCTCTTCTTCAGGATAGTGTGTGCTGTTTTATGATGTTCAGTGAGATGGAAAGACTCTCTCTTCTCAATTATTCATTGTTCAGTTTGCTGAGAGCAGAATTCATCCCAGAATAGAAAAGTGTGGCAAGTGCCTGTTACAGGATATGATTTGCCTCTTAAAGGAAATCACATGGTTTATTGCAGTTAGCTTGATTGATAGTGAACTGAGAGAATCTTGCTAGTGTGATGAAACAATAGATACACTCCCATAGACTTATGTTGAAGGAGACAAATAAGAAAACCTCAAGCAACCTCCCTGAATATTTGGCAACCACATATCAACATCCTGACACCCACACACACACTGCTATGACAACTTATGCCTGCCTGTTCAGTCCTCTTCATAAAATGTATAAATGTCTGTAAATGAAATCTGATTGTGAGATTTATTCCGTTAATAAACACTTTGTCCAGTACCTTCAATAGGATCATGCTTTCTATGAGCTGAACTCACTAGAGCCAAATAGTGCACTTCATGCCAAATGTTGCGTGTTGAGTTTTGAATTTGAGGCTTTTTTTTTGTGACCTGCAAGTGAAGAATGAGATTTAGAGTTTTCAATTTATGTTTATTTACATTTATTCATTTGCTTCTTTTGACATACAAAACTTATTCAGAGTGTGTGTGTGTGTGTGTGTGTGTGTGTCATTTCATAAATACTCAGAACATCAAAACCTGATGTGAACCACACAATTAATGTGAGTCTATTAGTTGAAATGAATCAGTGTAAGGTTACTGATGAAAAGTGATTAAAAAATCTGAAGCACGTCACTGTGTGTTTCTGTCTGATCTGGTTTCTCATTGCACAACTGTTTACTCACTGACGTTGAGCAGTATATACTGTATATATGCTGTCGGGTCAGTGTTGTAACTCAATACTAGAGCTCACAATCTCAGATCACACTGACTCAGGATCAGCTCTTCACTTGAACGCACAGGCTCTAAGACCAGCAAACCCAGCCTGCTGTAAGATGTTTGAGCTTCAAATCCAGATGTTACATCTAAACCAGCATCAGTGAGTGTTTATGAGCTGCTTTTGTAGGTATTTGAACTGCTGTGGGCCGAAAGCGTGAAGCTCTGGCCACCCGAGAGCTCTCTTCCACCCACACGAACAGTTCAACATGACACCTGATAAACTCACAAACACATGCAGAACGAGTCAACATTTCACAGCCTTTATTTATAGTTTAATCCTGTCAGACTCTTCAGATGTGTGAAATACCAACTGAAACCAACATTTCCATAAAACAAATGAACATTATTCTCACACTTTCCATATATGAACAATTACTCACCATCAAGTCGCTCCAAACCTGTATTAATGTTGTGCCTCTGCAGTGACGTTTCTGAACTCACATGATGCGCCAGGTCAGAGATCAGACACACATATACTTACTGCTTATTTATGAAAATATGAAAGTTCAATACAAAACATACAATTCTATAAGGCTATAATTGTCTCAAGGCATGTCAGAATGTGAGCTTGTGTGCAGTTTTCCGCTGCTCTCTCGGTGTTCACAGATCTGCGGAGAGGAGGACAGGAGGCGTAGGAGGTGCTTTAGCGCTGCATATCACATCTCTGCCTTTGACAGAAAGACTCGAGCTGATTCTTTTCCTGCCAGTTTTATGTGCCATAAATTCAGAATGCCTTCGAAAATACAATACAGTTCCTGAATTTGAACTGAGGTGGAAAACAGAATCAGAATTATAATTTCAATGTAAAGTAGAAAACTGAGACTGCTCTAAGTATAGATTTAATTATTTAATTTATTTTGATATGAAGTAATCACAAACATGTTATCATATAACATATTGGCTATTTACAGCACCACTGCATTATATTAATAATCAAGATTAGAGATTAACTTTCATTTTATAGACCATTATGGAAGAATACAATTTACCAGAATGCTATAATTTTTTTCATAATTGATCAATATTTATTTTAATAAAGTCAACCCCAATTACAAATTAGCAACAACAACCACTACAGCGTTTTTGTAGACAGCTGCTTGTACGATTGTTCTAACATTTAATCATTTAAAATTGTTTTTTTGATTTATGTAGAGTGCTGTGAAAAAATAAGTGCACCCCATGATATTTGTTAAATTCATTGAATATTTGTAAAAAATAAAATTATTTGACTTAAATATTTTATTCATCAAAAATATCAAGGAATTGGAAAGAGAAAGATACATTGTGTCGAATGAGAGACACTAGGGGGCACACTTGGGAACCCCAAACCCCTTTGATGTTTTCAGAAAATACCATTGGAATTAGCGTGTGGAATTTGCATGCCTGGCCACGCCCCCAGACACATTGCTATATAAGGCGGCCAGTGTGCATCACACACTTCAGGTTTGTTTTGAGTAGCCGAGACGGCATCACAACCCCTCAGCGACATTTCAAGTTGTGGCAGGAGAGACACAATGTCTCATTCCCTCCATCAGGGAATGGAAGTTACACCAGTAACCGAGATAACTTTCATAACATAATAGTAACTTTCTGTCACTCACTTCGACGTTGTGTCGAATGGGAGACACTAGGGGTCCATATCCTAAATGTCACTAGTACTGAACTGTGTCACGGTGCAGATGCGGGCAAGCCTCCTCGTGCCAACAGCAAGTGCAGCTATGCTAACTCGCAACCTTCTGATACCAAGGGTTAATGACCTCAGGTCTCCCTAAGAAGGGGTCCTCCTCATCTCCAGGGAGAGGTCACTCGGGCCATATGGCCTCTTCTGAGTTTTTTTTATTATTATTATTACGACATGAGTACACCTGGTTGTTAACGTTGAGAAGCGCTCTCCTTCTCATTGAGAAAGAAACACTACGGAGACCACATCCTACCCCAAGGAGGAAGGTATTATGTGGAAAATACATCCTATAGACTCATCAGTATGGAGTACTACATAGGGAAGAGTCTCTGTGGTGGGCTCCACCTGACGAGCTTGAAGGCAATGCTGAAGCAGTCTCATATGCATCAACCCCAGGCTTCACAGCGGCTTCACAGCAACTGGCGACAGAGATAGGCGACGTGGCTGCGATACCCCTAGTGGAGTGAGCTCTCACTCCCAATGGGCATGGTACACCTTGGTAGGTGTGATAAGCCCAGGGAATGGTGTCCTCGATCGAGTGGGCCAGTCTCTGTTTGGAGTCAGCCTTCCCCTTCTGCTGATCTCCGAAGCAGTCAGAGAGCTACTCAGAATTCCTGAAGCTCTTCATAATGGTCCAGGTACAGTATATGCGTACAACATACACAAAAGGGACATCCCTCACCAGGAAGGATTGTTTGCAAGTTCACCACTTGGTCCCTGTAAGTAGTAGTGAGAACGTTGGACACATATACAGGCCGGGGTCTCAGGACAACATGAAAGTATGCCGGCTAAATTACAGGCATGATTCACTAATGGAGAAGGCTTGTGCCCTCTCGCTTAATATTCAACAATATTATTGATCTGACTGTACTGACGCTGTTGTATGAGAACTGAACTGAGCTGGATAATGACATCATTTTTTGCAGAACTTCTTAATAGATTAAATAAACTAATTTATTTATTGATCTTTACAGTAGAACTGAATCAACAAAGCCAAAATACATAACATAACATACTGTTATCACTGTAAAGCTGCTCTGAAACTAACTGTATTGTATAACGGGCTATATAAATAAAGGTGACTTGACTTGGCTTGTAGGTCGCCCACCCTCTTGGCAGAGGTGAGTGCAATCAGGAGGACCGTCTTCAAAGACAGGCCACGAAGCTCAACTGATTGTAAGGGCTTAAAGGTGTATTTATGTAAAGCCTGTGAGACCGGAGAAAGATCCCAAGAGGGTATGCATGCAGTGCCCCACCCTGTCCTGGAGGCATCTGTTGTGACAACAACACAACTGGACACTTGTTCTTGGGGCACTTGACACTTGGGTCCGACAAAGGGCTGAATAAATGGTGACAAACCGGTGTGATGGCCACACGATGAGTGCTGCTGCGCCATGCCTATCTCGGGACTCAAGCCTGAAGACAATGCTGAAGAGGTCTCATATGCATCAACCCCAGCTTTGTAACCGTGGTGTTTCAGTGGTACGTTCTTAAACAGTCTCAAACAGTTCAGCACTGACTATGCACAGTCTTATGAAAGACGTGCTTTCATGGTGATCGAGTCCAACTCCACACCGAGAAAAGCTATGCTCTGCACTGGGAAGAGTCTGCTCTTTTCCCAGTTGACCCGAGGTCCCAATCGAGGACCAGGTCCCTGTGTGCACATAACAAATCTCGTGAGTACGTTAGCATTAGCCAGTCTCCAAGGTAGTTGAGTATGCGAATGCCCTCTGCAACCTTTGTGAAGATGTGAGGAGAAAGGAACAAAGCAAAAGGAGGGACCTTGTACTGATATGCTCGTCCTTCGAAGGCGAACCATAGAAACGGTCTGTGCTAAGGAAGGATTGAAACATGAAATTATGCATACTATTGCCGCAAATCTTGGTGTTGAACACATGAGAGGATGTGCCTCTGTGTGAGCAACTTGAACGGGAGCCTGTACAGGGCCAGACCCTTTCTTCATCTCAGCTGGAGGGACAGGCTCTATCACGTCCTTCACTAGGAGGGACAGCGATCTCCGCCCAGAGGACTGCTGTGTTCTTGGCTTGTCATGAGGTAGAATGCATTCTGTTGGACCTGGGCAGGCGCCTGAAAAACTGAATCGCACAGCCAAACTGGATCGTTCTGATGAGCCAGCATGAAGGACTGGGAAGCGCTTGTCTAGACTCTGTACTAGCGGCACCAACGGAATGATCCCCGGTGTACCCGAAGTGGGTAGTTTGCGGAGAGCAGGGGAAGCCATGTCGAGAGGCTTTGCATCCATTGTTACTCATGGCGAATGATTGGAAACCCCAGATCACCCTCATTGCTCGCCACCGAGGCCTCGTACCCGGAGGTAGAAGGACCAGGACGGGAAGCAGCTGAGGAGACTTTTGTAAAAGTACGATAGTCGCAACCCCAATGTTCCCTCTCACATTAAGAGCATGATACATCGACAAACGCTGTTTCATCATGAGTGTGGCCCATACACTGAAGACAGAGCTATTGCCCGTCTGAGGGAGAAAGAAAGGCCTTTAAAAAGATAAAGATATCCGCCATGAAGCTCTTTTAGAGGAATTTGCTCCTCTAAGGAAATTTGCCTCTTTCAGAATGCCACTGATGCACACAGGGGAACTCCCTGCACTTATCTGTGCCAACGCTGAGAGAGACCACTGATGTGTGCTCTGGTTCCAGCAGCAGTTTCAAGGTGAATGGAAATAGCTTCTCATGAAGGCTCCGAAGAACAAAGCTGAAGTGTGTGATGCAGGGTGGCCGCCTTAGATACCAGTATGTCTAGGGGCGTGGCCAGGCATGCAAACTCCACAAACCAATTTGAATGGCCTTTTACGAAAATGTCAAAGGTGTTTGGGGCTCCCAAGTGAGTGACACAAAGGGAACAATATTGTGTTCAGTATCTGGTATTGCTTCCTTTGACAGAAATTACTTTTTTTTTACTTTTTTAATAATTATCCAATTTTTTCAGCACTGTGGCTAGTGAGTGTACCTGAAATTATCAAAAGGATAGTATTTGGGATAAAAATCATTGAAGGGGCCCATGAATGTCACCAGAAGAAACAGTTAGTTTGACAAAGGAGGAAGATGAGAGATCAGGTCTGAATGTTTTTTCCTGTACTGTTCTTTTCACTCTCACACACACACACACACACACACACACACACACACACACACACACACACACACACACACACACACACACACACACACACACCAAGGACCTGGAAAGGCTCCAAGGAAAGGCTTCAATATGAAATTGAACTGAGGAGATTACCAAAGAAAATTCCCTAACAATTGAATGACTCTCAGCAGTAGTTTTGACACTTCATCTCCTCTGAGGGGCGGCATTGTAGCATAATTTAAGTGTCTTCTGTTGCATTTCATCAGCATTTACAGAATACTGAAAGGAATATAGGAAAAATAAAGGAAAAATAAAGGAGGGGGGGGGGGGTGTTAATAAATAGAAACATTAATGCATAGATGATGTTGTGATTTAGCAACGAATTTTAGATGACCTGGGATAGAAAAATTTTAATGGGGTAGTGTATATCCAAAGTTCCCGCACTCTTGACTAACTTGGAAACATCAATTGTGGTTTGCAGTCTTCATGGAATGGAATAAAAGCTTTAACATTTCTAGAATTTCTAAAGTTAATACAGTTCCCTTTCAAGGGAACTTCGAGCTGCGTCGAGACGCGGTGGGAACGCCCTGCGTGATTGCGTCGTGAAGCACGTGTATAATCAGTCCAATGGAAAGACGAGACGTCATAGGCGGGTGACGTCATCGACCAGGAAACTATAAGGCAGCCCCGCTGACACAGATCGCGTTAGCTTCTGTGCCTTCAGCAAGCGATCTGTGTATTCTGTCCTTGTCATATTTATTGTTGTCTGTCAAGTTGCAATATATATATATTATGTCAAAAGAGAGCAAGCAAGCGTTGTGTTGTTCCCTCCCCACGTTATATCACGGGTGGGGACACACACTTCAGCTTTGTGTTGCTTGTTTGGGAGTGGAGCATGCCAACAGTCAGTTCTCGAGGGGGCTGACTGTGAGCATTGCGAGAAGCTGTCCGTGAGGACGCTCCGCTCCCGCCGGCCGTTCTTCGAGGAGGACGGTTCGGTGCGCGCGCCCCGAGGCGCGGGTCCCGCTGCTGCCGAGGCACGGCGTCGACGCGCATCTTGGGGATCGCAAATGGTTCTAACAAACACCTGTTCGATCCAGTGCCTTATCTCGGGGAGAAGCACGCTCTGCGGTTTCTCCTCCCCGGGATGAGGCACTCATGCTGCGATTTCCAGTTCCGAGGAATTGGTATCGTTATAGTGTTTTTGTTTAAAAAATAAATAAAAGAAAAAATATCAAAATAAGGCAGATGTTTATGAGTTTTCAATAAATAAATAAATAAATAAAGTCAGCTCATAACTCTGTTGAATAAAGAGGAGCTTATAAAAGGAGGTTTTATATAGTGCTGTTGCTAAGTTAAATATTACTGGCCAGCCGAACATATATGAGAGTGAAAATATAAGGAAAACTCTATATCTCAGCCTCCTCGTCGGGGAGTGCCGTTTTTTCCCTATCTCCACACTGAGGTGTCGAGATCGTGGAATAAACCGGTTTCTGTTTATGTGTTTTATCCCTAAACTTCTACTATAGTAATGTTATGGGTATTAAGTATCATGGTATGACAGTGCCTCGGGTTAAAGAGACGCTTGCGAGCTATCTCTCTCCCGTGTTGGCGTCATCATAACCCCGACGTTACCCACCAGCCACTATAAATAATAGATAAATATTATTAGGCAGCACTGGTAGGTAAAGTATATAAGCATGGATGAATGTGAGGACGATGTAACAGCACTGACGCTATTCGAGAATTGCGTCGCGCAACAGATAAACTATACCGGGGAGGGACGGTTTTGAGAAATCGTTTCTCCTCGGCGTCCTCTGGGTGGCGACTCTCTGAGGAGGGTCGCAGCGCTGCCAGTTCGGTTGTTTCCTGCTGGTGGCCACGGAGTGATATATATATATAGTTTTTCTGATGTATAGAAAAATTAAGATAAAATATGTCTTTTCTTCTGGACGCTCCGCTTTCAAAAAAACGAAGAAATAAACTCTTCAGCGGTGTTCCAATAAAAGAGGTTTCTTCCTCACCGATCTAATGTTCCTGAGACTGCTGGGCGGGAGCAGTCTCAGCATACTTAAGCTCCTCGCAGCATAGAGTGCGGCAAAACAAGGATTCGCCATTCGGGCTCATCCACAATCGATGGGGACCTGGGTGGCGGTCACAGTCTAGCCAGTTAGAGATATGCAAGATCTGAGGACTGTTTTATCTCTAAAATAGCTAAAAATGGAAGAAGCCCTGACGCCGAGGCTGCAGGCTTCTGAGGGTGGTCCCCTCCGGGGTAGGGACGGTTTTGAGAAATCGTTTCTCCTCGGCGCCCTCTAGGGGAGGAGGGTCGCAACGCTGGCTTTTCGGTTTTCCTGCCGGTTCGCCGTTTCAGGACACCGAGGTGTCAGCGTCCCCAAACGATCCTCTGAGGAGGGACGTTGAGCAGTCGGTTCGGTTTCCCTGTCGGTTCGCCGTTTCAGGGCGCTGAGGTGCCTGCTTTTTCCAACGATCCTCTGAGGAGGGTCGTAGGAACAACGCTAGTTAGAGGTAGGCAAGATCTGAGGACTGTCGTTATCTCTAATAAAACTTAGACAAGAAGTCCTGACGCTGAGGCTATCAGGCTTCTGAAGGTTCCTCCGGGGCAGGGACGGTTTTGAGAAATCGTTTCTCCTCGGCACCCTCTGGGGTGCGACTCTCTGAGGAGGGTCGCAGCGCTGCCAGTTCGGTTGTTCCCTGCCGGTTCTCCGTTCAGGGCACCGAGGTGTCAGCGTCCCCATACGATCCTCCGAGGAGGGGCGTAGAATGGTCAGTTCGGTTGTTCCCTGCCGGTTCGCCGCTTCAGGGCACCAAAGTGACTGTTCAACCAAATCCAGAGGCCAGTCTCGAGAGACTGGTTCCCCTAGTAGAATTTCTGGCAGCGTGGAAACTACTGCCACATATTTCTCAGTGGGTCCTGCACACTACAGAAAAGGGTTTCAGAATTCAGTTCGGTTCTCGTCCGCCCAGATTTCTAGAGGTCCTCCCCACAGTGGTGGACCCCGAGCAGGCTCTGGTTATGGAGCAGGAAGTACTGACACTTCTGCAAAAGGAGCTATAGAAGGGGTTTCTCCTCCCAGCAGACAGTCGGGGTTTTACAGCCGTTACTTCATTGTTCCGAAAGAGGATGAGGGGTTGCGTCCTATTCTAGACCTGCGTCAATTAAACAGCAGGTTTCAGAATCTCAAGTTCAAAGTATGCTTACGCTAAAATGATTGTGTCACAGATTCAGTCCGAGGACTGGTTTGTCACAATAGACTTGAAGGACGCTTACTTATCTATCCATCCTCATCACAGGAGGTTCCTGAGGTTTGCTTTCGGGGGCGAAGCATACCAGTATTGGGTTCTTCCCTTCGGCCTAGGTTTATCACCCCGCATCTTTACAAAATGCGTGGATGCAGCTCTGGCTCCTCTGAGACTCCAGGGCATTCGCGTATTATACTTTATCGACGATTGGTTGATTTTAGCTCAGTCCGAGCAGTTGGCAGTTCGGCATCGAGATGTCGTTCTGTCTCACATAAAGAGGTTGGGGTTGTGGCTCAACGCCAAGAAGAGTGTGCTCCTCCCAGCTCAGAGGACCACTTTTCTGGGTGTTTTATGGGATTCGACAATAATACAAGCACGTCTGTCTCCTGCACGTATTTCTGCGATTCTCACAGCCGTAAAGGGGGTAAAACTAGGCCAGTCACTCACTGTGAAACAGTTTCAGAGACTGTTGGGGCTCATGGCAGCTGCGTCCAACGTAATCACTTTTGGCCTTTTGTACATGAGACCTTTGCAGTGGTGGCTCAGGATCAAGGGGTTTTCTCCGAGGGGAAATCCATTTCGCACGATCAAGGTCACGCGGCGATGCCTTCGTGCCTTGGTCATGTGGAAGAAACCTTGGTTCCTCGCCCAGGGCCCAGTGCTGGGGGCTTCTTGTCGACGCGTAACGCTTTCGACGGATGCTTCCCTCACGGGATGGGGGGCGGTCATGAGTGGCAGCTCGGCGAAAGGTCTTTTGCAGGACCATCAACGTTCTTGGCACATAAATCGGCTAGAAATGATGGCGGTATTTCGAGCTATCAAATACTTCCTGCCAGACCTGAGAGGTCACCATGTGCTTGTCCTTCCGGACAACACACTGATGGTCTCGTATATCAGAGCAGATATCCTGTTGAGGCAGGGGCTGAAGCCCGGGGAATGGGGACTTCACCCCAAGGTGGTGGAGCTCCTTTAGGAGAACTTCGGTCAAAACTCAAGTCTACCTTTTGCATCGTTTATACAACGCATTGCCCATTTGGTTCTCCCTGATGCATCCAGCTCTGCTTGAACTGGATGCAACGTATTAGGTGTGGTTGAGGCTACACCTGTACGCATTTCCCGATATCTTTGCTCCCGGGAGTTACTATCATCCGGAGTTATGGATACTATGGGCTCGGCCTCTGAGGGGGCCCAGCTCATAGATTCAGGTCTCTCGACTGAGGTCGTGGAGACCATACTCCAGTCTAGAGCTCCCTCCACGAGAAGACTGAATATCTGAATCTTGCTATCTGCCCTATGGTACAGTACTTGATTTCTGCAATGAATGTTTCTTTGCTGGGTTATCTCTGAGGAGAGATTCTTATTTCGTCTTCTCCGTGGTACATGAGGCTGAGGCCTGCACATACTTGGATTTGCACCTGGTATGGTGATAGTCTTTCTTCACCCCTTGCCGGGTTGTATTCCTAGGTCCCTACTAAATTTGCGGGTCATTTGTGCTGCAGGCCTTCTGTCCTCCACCTCCAGATCAGGAAAAACTTAATCTGTTATGCCCTGTCTGGGCTTTGGATGCTTATGTCCACAGAGCTGCCCTGTGGCGTATATATAAGAGCTGTTATTTGTCTGCTTCGGGTTACCTAAGATAGGTTGCCCTGCATCTAAACAGATAATGAGCAAGTAGGTAGTTGAGGCTATCTCACTTGCTTATGAAGCGGCCGGACAGCCTTCACCTTTGGCTGTCCCGGCCCATTCTACCAGGAGTATGGCTGCCTCTAAGGCTTTATTATCAGGAGTTTCACTCTATGACATCTGTAAGGCGGCAGGCAGGTCCTCACCGCATACATTTGTTAGATTTTATGACTTGGACCTAGGCTCCACTCCAGGGTCTAGGGTGCTTGTTTCCTAGTATGCGCATGGTCTTCATACAGAACAGGCATTTGTCATATGGCGTCGTGGGTATAGGGTTCCCACCGCGTCTCGACGCAGCTCGAAGTTCCCTTGAAAGGGAACGTCTCAGGTTACGTATGTAACCCTGGTTCCCTGAGAGGGAACGAGACGCTGCGTCGCCTTGCCATACTCCCTGCATGCCTGTGATCGACTTGCTTCGGCTTTTCAGAAGCTAACGCGATCTGTGTCAGCGGGGCTGCCTTATAGTTTCTTGGTCGATGACGTCACCCGCCTATGACGTCTCGTCTTTCCATTGGACTGATTATACACGTGCTTCACGACGCAATCACGCAGGGCGTTCCCACCGCGTCTCGACGCAGCGTCTCGTTCCCTCTCAGGGAACCAGGGTTACATACGTAACCTGAGACGTTTTTTTTTCTAGTTATGCCCTGCTGTGATTGTGAAATGATTTTGCAAATGCAAGTTTTTTCATAATTGTATTGGTAACTTCATCATAGTTTGAACTGAATCATAAAGAAAACATCTGTTGTATCTTATAACTACTTTTATGACATGGAAAATCCCACATTTGTGTAAGATTTTGTGTAAGACAAAAATGGGAGAAAGGAAAATAGCAATGGATCATCATATTTGTGTGACAGACATAGAGTGACAGATTAACCTGCACTGTCTGCCAATAATAAGGAAAAAACAGCGAAATACTATTAGTCACTTTGGAATTATAAGGTTCTATCTGACATTTTTTGTCTAAATCGAGTTATTCACATCTTATACTGTGATTATCTTATAATGTTCTTATAATTTACTTATAATGTAAATTTATTTACATTATATGATGTTTTTTTTTTTTATTTATGTTGTGTACATTTTGGGACTTTTCATTTAGAAAACAAAAAGGTTCAATCTACAAAGTCGAATGTAATGCAAAAACTTTGGAGCTCAAAAAATGCTCAATGCAGATAGAACCTTTTAATTTCAAGATGGCGTATAAATATATGAATATTAATAATAATATTAAAGGACTGTTGTCATGTAAATGCATTGCTCAGATGTGTGTACTTCACTGCTTCAGTCTTTCAGAAGGCGGCACTATTGCCTGTATGTCTTCAGAGCAGCAGAATGAACGTCAGCTCAGAGGGAGGTGAAGGTCGGATGTGAGCAGAGCTGCTGAGTTGACAGACAGTCTGCTGTGTTTGACGTGCAGCTGCAGCATTTCAGTTCCCTGACTTTGCAGCTCATGCAGGAGACTTTTGTCCCTCAGCGGCTTTCTTTTTCTCGCTGTACTCGTGATTTTTCACTCTCTTGACTGTGATTGACAGAAAGACAGTCTGAATGGTAATTGGCCGAGGCATGTAACGTGTTAGTTATGCGACTGCTGGGTGATTCGCAGTAATGCAGGCACAGTTGATGACTCTCATTGAAGAGAAAGACATTAAAGGACAACAGTGTCTCTATCAGTGATCCAGCTTTTACATTTCAGTGCATGTTCACATGCTGGCTTTTGCTTTAATGAAAGGGGAAGACGAGTTGCGGTAGACAAGTTGTGAAAATAAGACATTTTATTTCACAACTTGTCTGTTCAGAACTATTCTTCCCCTTTCATTTCATAAAGCAATCTTTGGTTACACTTTATTTAAGGTGTCATTGTTACAGTGTAATTGTATATATAAGTACTGAGTAATAATAATTAACTACATGTACTTACTAAAGCGTTAGGGTAGGATTTGGTTTGGTTTAGTTGCATGTAATTATACATCATTTACTGAAAAAAATTATTCGTTGAATTTAATTAAAAAAAATTATCGTAAGTGGTTGCATCCAATTGATTTTACTTACATTTAAACAAATGCATTAAGTTGAACTAAAATCGATTAAGTTCAACTTAATGCATTTGTTTAAATGTAGGTCAAATCAATTGAATGCAACCACTTACGATAAAAAAATTGATTAAATTCAAAAAAAAAAATTTTTTTTTGTGTACATGTAACATATGTAACAAGGACTCTGCAAAATATAATGTTACCCAATCTTTATATTATGTACTTATTATAACATAATATTAGATCACAATGCCAACCTCAGACATGATATTAGTGGAACTGACAACAAAATTTAATATGTTTTTACAGAAAGGAATTGAACATATCTGTAAAATAAATGTGCTATTTCTACATGATCTGACCTTTTATTACTCTCTGACATTCTTTGGGATTGGTTGATTTTATGTAATCAAAATGAAATAATTAAATGTAAATTATGTTAAAAAAAGAGATAAATTCTATTATATTACAAGTCAACACAGTGCATCTTATCTCATTTTACTTTCATAATATGATGTATTTCTAGTATATGCAAAATTAATAAGAATGTGACTGAGAAACGATTGGATGGGAAAAGTGGGCGGAGCCAGAACGGTTCCTAATTTCATCGGGAACTTCATCATAGATTTAATTGCATTGTAAAGAAAGCATCTGTTGAATCGTATACCAACTTTTACAACATGGAAAATCAAATGTTCGTCAAAGATTTGTACACATATGTGAAATATTCCTTGCTTTAAGCCATTAAAATTGGAGAAAGAAAAATTACAATAGATCATCAGATCATGTGACAGAGATAGAGTGAGAGAATTATGCCAATAATAAGGAAAAATAGCGAAATACTATTTAATTGTCAAAAAGTGGGCGGTGCCAACCAGAACTGCTGAAGCAAAAGGCTTTTTTTGCTGTTGGGTTATGTTTTTATAATGGCCCGAGAACGTAATTTCATAGGAGAAACAAGTTATAACATTTTGAAAAAAACATTATGAAGTACAATCTTGCCTTTGTTTATTCGGGATAATGTGCATTATGTTGTTCACTTAGGAAGACTGGAACATGGGTCGAATTCATGTAAATTTTTGTTTGATTAATTTCATGTCTTTTAGAATAACAGACAAAATTTTCAGTGGTGTTTAATCTGTTTGCTGTTGTGTATATTATATGTGTGTAGACTTCAGAATATCTCATAGTAAGTGTGTGTGTGTGTGTGAGAGAAAGAAGCAGATTAGGAGAGTAGAAGTGGAGCAAGACATTATTAGCAGCGAGAGGGGAAGCGTTGCACTTCTTGTGGCAGGTTAAGAAAGCGGAAACAAACACACAAATGAAATTGTGAGGTACTGAGAGTGCATAGTCACAGAGACGTTGGGATTATCAAGCAAGGCACAACACACTCACAAGCATGAGGACGAGTCCCATGCAAACGCTGTGAGATACTGAGACATGACAGGCACGCTGGTTTTGGCATGTGTTGCTTGACCCGGGCACTGAAGGGAGAAAAGCCGCAAAGAAAGACCAGACAAACATTCAATCTAAAGTCATGGGGAGTGTTAGTGAATTGTGCGTGTCCAGTTTTCAAGCTCTCTTGTGTCCAACGATACCAAGGACCCCTCTAGGTAAGAGCTGTTTAATCTTTCATGGCATTGTTATCATAACCAATATGTTTTCTATTGTTCCTCTGGTTAATGCAACCATGTTAGCAACCAGACTTATCATTTTATGACTGACAGATGATAAAGAGGACATAATACCAGAATATCATACAGACTTGGTGGGATCTTGAGCCAATAAGCAGTATGTGATGGTATGTTTTGTATGGTCAATCACCAGTCCACTAGTTTATATCACTTTGAGAGGGTAACAGCAGTCTGCCTGCGGAGTGCAATAGTAGGGTACGCACTATAATCAACATGTGATGGAAAAGCAAACTGAAGGACTGAAGTAGTGGGAGTTTGTTTCCGTCTAATGAACCTGTAGCTTGTTTGGTCAGCTTAAAGGATCTTTAGTCTCTCAGGCAGGAGCCGGGGGAAGAGATCAGTTAATGCCATTAAGGGCTATATAGGCAGACGTAATCCCTCAAACCCAATGGTCAAGAGATTTTGTGAGCATCTTTTCCAAAGTTGGTCTTAAAGCCTCACCAGACCTCCTAAAAGTGGCCTTTGTTTTGGGTCTCCTGACTTGGTATCCTTGTCTGGATCTCACAATTTACAGGAATAGTTCACCCAAAAACCAAACACATTTAATTCCAGTATGTTCCTCACACAAAGCTATAGACTGACTTTAGAAGACTTAGACGTCATATGGACTTCTGCTATGATGCCTTTGTGATGTGTATGGTGCTTTTGCTTTCTTTTTAAAGGGGTCATAAACTGTGTAATGTCCGCAATATGATGCATGATAGAAACACAAGACGAGGTGGATATGCAAACTCACGTCAGATTTTACTCAACATTAGCTGGCCAAGCATACAGACATAACCAAACAAACCCAGAGCATACATTTGAAATCAGACCTTAACAATAGAACAAAGATGTCTGCTATGCTAATATACAACAAATTGCATTTAAAAAAAAAAGAAATGTATAATGTTTCCTGAGTTGCAGTTATAATGTTTAGTTTAGAAACGAAAGGCATTTTTCCAACCCTGATTTTAGCCGTCTGATTTGAACGCACGTTTGAAGGGGCGTGAGACTTCAGTGTAAATGCCCACTGCTGTGATTGGCTTACATCTTTGCATATTAAATAAGTATTACATGTTTTTATTATTACAGCTGTCGAGATTGACAAGCGATAAGCATTGTAGTCGATGACATACATGTCTGTTGAGCGCATGAATGCAGTGACCTTGTAATTGATCAGTGATCTCATCAACTTGATTTCTGTACACTCACGAATGCTTTCACCATAAATAACAGTGCAAACACAAAGTAAATAAGAGATTCATTGTGCAGTGTAGACAGCGTCATTGATTATAATTGTCCAGAACTCAGTCACTGATAAACTCGTGCTGTTTGATTGACAGCTCCAGCGATTATAAAAGGCAGCATTTTTTATCATTTTCTGTATATAATTTAATCTCAATTAAAATACGAGATTATTTTAATGCTACTAAGAGAAACAATGTGAAGTCAGTAAATCAAGCCTGTGGCTAAACAATCAATGTTTAGCCACAGGCTTGATTCGCCGACGTATAAACAGCAATAAATAATTTTGAGATCAAAGAACGCCTTACTGTACATGAATCATATCAGAAATCACTGATCACAGATTAGTCATTTGTACGGTTACTTACTGTACATGTTGTGGGATTACTGTCAGGTCACTATCTTACATTAAAAGTCTACAAAGCCTGCGCCGAAATCACGACTGATTTACCAAAGAACCTGCAGTGAAATGCAGGCTACCGAACCAAACTAACACTGCTCGACTGAAATATTCACATAGTTGAAATAAATAATCACTTTCTAGCATTAGGACCATTTGGAAGGTAATGTTATTTTTAGTCCAGTTTTCTTCTTTTTTTATTTCTCTTCTCATCTCATCTCACTAACGCGCCAGTGGGCAGGGCCAAAGATGCAATGATGTAGAAGCAGGCGTTGATAAGACTTAAAGACCGTCGCACTATTAAGCCATAATGTGACAAAATCCGAAACGAGTCGTTTTCAGAGCTTAGATTCAATAAGCTGATTTCTGCACGGAGGTATGGAAACACAAACACTAACAAGCAGAACATCCTATCATTGCATTCGGTCCGAATTCTGCATTGCATTTGCATCGGTTCTGGTCTTCAGCGGTCTCAAGCTCACCAATACCAATGCTAATGCGAGTCAATAAGATAGATAATAAGCTTCAAAAGTTTAAAAAATAATAAGCAATGCTTTATTCTCCTGTAGAATCCACAAGTTAGTGTGCTTTTAACTTAAACATTTTTTATTATTATTAATAGCCCACTTTATAGGTTGTCTTGATTCTGGAAATATTTATTTTCTACTCATTTCCTTCAAATAGGCAATATTCAGAAAACAGTTGCAAGCCATGAATCAAAAGAACCAATCAGCTCCAAGATAAATCATAGCATTAAAAAGCAGATAATGACAAAGATGTAAGTGTGTACTTGTGAAGACATCACTGAACCAGACTGGATTTTTATGTTGCTTTAATTCATTTTATCATCTGCAAACACCAGTATTGGCTTTTCTGCTACAACATTAGACAGGTATCTAAATAAGATTTACTAACGTGACCTAGCACACCTTGCGGTTCCCACGTCTCAGATTGGTTCTAAGGTTGGTCACTTCAGGATTGTGCTGCATTTCACTATAAATGTGGTGATTTTTCACATATGGACTCAGAGTGGTAAAGAAAACGGTGTTTTTCAAAACGTGCAAATGTATTGCATGCAAGATGTATTTGGTCGGACAGGCATTGCCCTATCACTTTAAGTTAGCGCATTCACCAGACTGCCAGATTGAGGAAGTGTTCTAGGAATTTGTCACCATGTAGAGTCAGCATGTTGAGAGAGCTTGCTTATGGGGACAGAACCTGAATATTCCGGTTTGTAGATTAAGTTGGTGTGATTCACAGTATGTACGGAGGACAATAGGGAATTTTGCTCCTGTTGTGCTGGGCAATGGAGCTTTGTTCAGAAATGCCGTCATACAATGTTGTTAGAGTTCATTTGAGTTCATGTTGCTGAACTCAGCGCCTCCCTCAGCTTCATCACACTCCCAACTTAAACAAAAAGCCTGCATGAGTTTGAACTAATGCATGAATGCCGTCGGAGAGTCTTGCATGACTCATCTAAAGACTCACAATTTCATACACTCAGTCATAGCTAAATTGTCGATTTAACTGTTTGATATAAAGTGCTTCTTTCTTATCATGGCCAAACCGAACATACTAATCAATTTAAAAGTTTTATCTTCAACTTGTATGGCATGGCCATTCGCACAGTCTTAATTTCACCTCTTGTCCAGTCCAATGGTATTCTGTGAATGTTTCCCCCCAAAAAACATGACAATCTCCAACCAATTAGCGCAATGGAAATGTGTAACAAATCCCAAGATAATGTTGCTTTAAATGCTCTTGATGATAATTACTGTAGGAGTCTGAACTAAATCCCTGTGTATGTCAGTTCAGAGCAGGTGCTTTGAAATTATAGCTGCCGTCCACTGTGTGACATGGAAATTGTTCCCTAGGTTTAGACTTTCGTTAGGCTACAGCTGGAGGCGGCGACGGGGAACAGATCAAGACAAGGGTTCATTACTCTGACCGCTGGAAAATCACAAGAGGCCGACATTTAAGACACAAGATTCAATACTTCATTGCTGTGTTTGCTTCACGTTTTGTCTGTTCTCACTAAAATTTGGGTATTACAAGTTAACACATGAAAGACTCAGCATGTTTCTTGAACTCTGATGAACTCTGAGGAACTCAGACTCAAGGTTGTTAGTTACTCTGCAATTAATTAATAAATGTAAACAAAGGGCACAAACGGGGTCAGTAAAATAGGCAGTATAACAGGCAAACAGTCCAACGGGTAGGCTAATCAAGGCAGAAATGATCATCCAGAAATGTAAATCCAATAAACAGGCAGAAGATCATAACATGAGGCTAGACAATGATAGGGAAACACTCAGTGAGGCAGGTGAACGGGCAATACTTCGCATTGATACCCTTATGAAAATAAGTACACTTAAGCATACTTTTAAAAAGAGCATTTGTTAGCTGACAAGCATTTATGGTAAACTAAAATATAGTTGTATGTAATTTCTATTGAAACTTGCATGTCATGTATTTAAATATATTTGTAATTACACATTTGTAAAGGTGAAGTTGCAATTTAGTGCATTTAAAATATATTATCTATCGAATGATACACTACAGTTAAAACTATAATCATGTACTAATCACTTTAGTGAGTTAGGGTTAGACATCAAAATTAGTGTACTTCTTTAAATGAAAAAGTATTATTAAAAAACAATGATTTAAAATGTACTTTAAGGTAAAACTTTGGTTACATTTAGGATTTGGTTTGGTTGAGGGTTAGTTATGCATAATTTATAGTTATTATTATAGTAACTACATGCAGGCTTGGGAGGGTTACTTTAAAAATGTATTCCGTTACAGTTACAAATTACTTCATAAAAAAAGTATTCAGTAACGTAATCCAAGTACTATAATATGAAAGTAATGTAACTGATTACTTTTGGATTACTTCAAGGTCACGTATATAAATAAAGTCAAGCAAGAAGAAATATTATAAAAATAAATAAATAAAACTTTTATTTATTAAGAATTTGGTCCAGTGTACAATATTTGCAAAAATACACACAGGCCTGAATATATATTTATATAAAGGGCTATACAGACATCTAGTGGCTAATGTATAGTATTACAGATTATTTTGTTTTATTTTTAACAAATTTTTAACAAAAAAATAAAAACACAACATTTAAAATGTTTACACAATCTACATATTAGTTTATTTTAAAATAGGCCTACATGTTGACTAAAGCCGTGATCTTTCTTAATTTGCCTTACTGAACTTGGGGCGTTGGCAGTGGGAGTTCCCCTACGTTACCTAGACAGCGAACATCCCGTTACGTGAGAAAAGATTAAGAAAGGACATTTTGGGTACTAAAAAAGCTACTCTCCTAATTTCTACAAAATATCAGCGGAATTTCCATGAATTAAAAGCGATTTTACCCGCAGGCAGCATCGTTTCTACTAGCAGCAGTGATTCAATCTGCGTCTGAGGAGATTGTAGAAAGCTGTTATTTGCACATGCACCAGCGGGTGGGCACACGTGAGTCATTACTAAGCAGCGCTTAATATAGTGTTATTATGCCAAAATACTTATTTATTTAGTTTTAAATGAAACCATTGTAATCCTGAAAGTATTCCCCCTTTTTTCAAAATGTAACTATAATCTGATTACTACGTTTTTTTTTACGTAACTGTAACGGATTACAGTTACTGGATTTTTGTATCCTGATTACATAACGCCGTTACATGTATTCCGTTACTCCCCAACCCTGACTACATGTAACGTGTAACAAGGACACTAAAATAAAGTGTTACCAAAACCTTTAATTTGACATCATTACAAGGTTCACTTTGTAAAACTGTACTTAAGTGTGAAACATAGTCATGAAAGTGACTCTCTTTAAGTACACTTAAGTGGCATTTTATTTGATTAAAATTATATTATCTGCAAATATGGATAGTTCCGGTCCTTGAGTCATGTTCAAAGCTGTTGTTAGTTACTCTTCAATACATTTTATTGCGCCACTGCAATAAATATCAAAATAAATGGACTAACCATTTTATAAAATCAGTAAGCCCCATGAAGTCATGGTTAAATTGAATTTAGAACAACTCCTCTCCACATCATGCCTAACATCGGTAGCCTGGAAATCCAGACCTAAATCTGAAAGATTAATGGTCTGGCATCGACTAATGAAACTCGTCCAGCTCGAGGGGCGGCACCAAGCATGCATTTGAAAATCTCACTGCGCGCAATTGGATAACACTACGACCAATATGACCAACAAGGGCATATTTAATGAGCATCATTACTCGACGCCAGAGTAACTCGCTGAGCAAATTCAACTTGTGCTCTCGCGAGAACTCTGGATTTCCAGGGTATAACATCGGCCCTTAGCTGTTATATATTCACTGTAAACCACTGCTTCACGGTGCGTATTGCTTTAGTACACTACAAGTGCCCATTCAATACAAGCACACTTCTTTTTCACTTTGATAAATTGCAAATAGGCACTCTTCTAGTAATTTGGCTTGAAGTCATGAGCCTGTTCCCTTTAGATTCCTCATGTTACGGAGTCCAGTGATACACAGCGCTTGAAGATCAGCCATGTTGGCTCTCTGCCCCACTGAACACCTTTGGGATGAACTGGAACAGTGAGCCAGACCCCATCAATAACAATTAACGTCAGAGCTTCTTCTGTCTCACTGAGTGTTAGATTTCAAACGTTTGTGGGAGAAATCGCATTAACCTCTCCGTTAGCTGCAATAATAGCTTCCACTCTTCTGGGAAGGTTTTTCACAAGATGCTACATCCGTTAGCATGTGTGCAAACAAAGACCAACAATCAAAAAATAAATAAATAGTGCAAAAATGTGTCCTGAATTATTTATCCGATCAGGTCCGACATGCAGGAAACTCTTTTGACATAGACGTGTGTGTGGGGCTCTTTGTCCTAATAGTGGGATATTGTGTCTCTCTGCTCTGAGGCGTTTGCAAGGAAATGCCCACTGCTTTAATCTTTCCTGCAAGGTCAGAAACGGAGTAGAAGCAGCTGGAGAGCCAAATCCAGGACTTAGTGGATTAATCAGGCTCTTATGGCCACGGAGTAACCTCCATTACAATTGATTCCCAATGGGCCTCGAACATGAGATATGAAATTGACTTTATGCTAACTGTAATTGTCTCTGTTACTTGTTCTCTTGTAATTTGGTTAGTTGGTTTTGTCTTGAGTCTGCATATATAGTTTCTTTCTTTGGACACAGAGAGGTAGTGACGAAAAATAACAATATGGTCTCTTTCGAGGCCCTGCTTAAGGCCTTGTTTACACACCTGGTATTAAGATGCATTTTGGTCGATTGGATCACAAGTAGATGAAGGAGACACATTCCCATTTACACCTGGTGTTTTATTCCGTCTCTTTTTTCCACTTTCAACCACTCCTGTCCTGATTTCTTCGAGTCTATGGGCGGGTAAAATTATGGGGTTTTTTCTCCAGATCTTTCTATCTAATGGACAAAATGAGTGCGTGTTAGAAATCAGGAATGATGAGAGAATATTCTGCTTGGTACATTTTTCATCTTCAAACCAAACTTGGGTCTCCAGCCGACAAAGTTTAAACACCGTCTGCCTAGAGCTCTTCCCATAATGTTCACGCATGAGGTCAGTAGACGGAGAGTAGACAGTCTTTTGCGGTGGTTTGAACACATGAGCGTTTACACTATGAAAGAAATCCGGTCAAATGTGTTTTCAACTACCTCTGGAAGAGGTCAAAAGTGGACAAGCGCAAAAAAAGCTTTTAGCCCCAGTTTACACCTGTATTTAGCCTCGTCCACTTGTGATCCGATCAACCAAAACACGTCTTAATACCAGCTGTTAACTGGGCATATGATCAAACTTAGTTTATCTTGGCTGTGGATCTAATGGGATCTGAAACACACACACAAAAAAAAACAGACTACCCACACATACACAACACACATTCCTCTTTATAGTGTACGTAACATTGGCCCAGATCATTTAATTATGTCCTATACAAATGTACAATATAAAATGAACCACCACAAAGCAAAGCAATGGTAACACAAAGGATATATTTCTGTCATTTTTCCTTTTCAATCCCGTAATTTTTCTATGATACTCACACACACACACAAGTACTATTATTATTTTTAATCAAAAGGACATTTTTAGTTTATAATGAGCACTTCTGTCAAGCTTCTGTATAGGCATCTGTTATCCTGTGCTGTGTGTTTCTCAGTCGGAGCCAGCAGGGGTCACTCGCTGCATTTCTCTTCAAGTAGACTTTCAACTGTGATCATAGTGCCTTTGCAAGCTTTAAATGGTGTCCTATGAAGTACTGAAAAGCAGCATGAAATCAAATTTAGCACCAATTACTTTAAGGCAAGAGAATATGGCAAACCAATGTATTTTTTATTTTTTATTATTAATTAATTTTAGTCTTCCAATTTTAAGATTTTTGGCTATTTTCACATCATAAAATTCATAACATCTTTTTTCCCCCCAGACTATTCAAAAGAAAATATCCCAAATACACACTTAAGTTTTTATCTTAATATACTTTCTCTGAATCTGTAGAGTTAAATTACAATGCATAGGCTAGTGAAGATTATGTTCTCAAAATTTGTTTTTTTGTTTTTTAAATCTCCAGCACTGACTCAGACCTCTCCACCTCAGCAGCTTTA
Source organism: Leuciscus idus (assembly GCA_021554675.1). Taxonomy (NCBI): domain Eukaryota; kingdom Metazoa; phylum Chordata; class Actinopteri; order Cypriniformes; family Leuciscidae; genus Leuciscus; species Leuciscus idus. The sequence continues at coordinate 5,937,121 of CM038621.1, read as the reverse complement.
CATGCACCAATTTTATTCCTATCAGTACTCTGAAGGTTTTTACCAAGGGGTTTGTTCATATATCATCCACACTGATATAACATTTGATCCTAAAAACAATCCTGTTGACAGTATTTTCTGATTTATAAGAACCTTTAAATGCAATATGTCAACAACATAAAACCATTTAGAACCTGGCTTTAACCAATGTTCAGATTTCCGTTCTAGAAATGCAAACTAGTGTGTATTTAAAAATAATTTTACCGAAAACGTTATTCCAAACAATAAAAAAATAAAAAAAATGTCTTAAACTTTCTTGATTCACCTTATAAATGACTTACTTCTTCTGCTTTTTGTTACTTTTCAACCACTCCACTCCAACCACATGGCTCCATTCTGGTATGTTATTTAATGTGTGTTTGTTTTTAACATTACTGAGCAGTCCTAGATAACATTATTAGTACCAAGTACCTGCTCCTGGAAAACCTTCCCGCAGACTTCAGTTCCAGCACACCTGCCTGTGATCTTCAAGTAACCCTGAACACCTTGATTAGTTGCTTCAGGTGTGTTTGATTGAGGTTGGAGCTGAACTCTGCAGGGCAAAGAGTTAGGGGCCGTTTACTCAACACCATTTTTAACTAAAAACGTAAAACTTTTAATGCGTTTTGGCCGTTAATTTACACGACAACTGTGTTTTGGGGGCCTCAAAATGCACATTTTTGAAAATGGGTTTCAAAGTGCAAGTTTTGGAAAACAATCCCATTATTGTCTACGTGTAAACTACAAAAACATGAATTCGTGAAAACAGTGACGTCATGTGCATACTTGACAACCAAAACAACAATGGCGGACTACAGGACTGATACTGAGTTTATTAACGCTTCTCCTGCAAAGTGTAGATTTACTACAACCAGCGGAGATGCATTATTTACATACACCAAATTCTAACATCGCCAACTACTGGCCTGGCATAATATAGCATTTTTAGTCGTTTTTGCCGATCCATGTGAACGGGGATCATTTTCTCAATATCTATATCAAAATCTCAAGAGAAGTGAATGGTGTGAACAACATTATAGTAGTACAGCCCAAAACAGATCTATTTGTGTTGGCACAAACTTTAAACCCTTTCGTAAGCCATTCCTGACACATCAAGGTTAAACCTCGTCTGTTTATCTGTGTGGTTTGTAATGTTGATCTGAGTGGCAGATGCGGTAGGTAGATGCTGGATTTGGCCTGTGTGAGGGCGTTCATGACTGAGCTGGTCCTCGTTCCCACAGCCACATTCCAGTGTTCCCGGCACTGCCTTGAGAAACAATACAAGGAAAAACAACATTCCACAAATAGCCGCTATGATAACAAGGCAACAATCACATTCACAAGGCAGTTTGAGAGCATGCTAAACCTGGGTCGAGTACTGGAGGAATCCTGCAGCCTTCATAAGATGCAGACCTATTTTGTTCTTTTTATTTGTGTTTGCTAATGCAGGATTTCAACAAACCTTTAACCTCAAGTATTAAACTGATGCGTAACACATCCTGTGCACAGTTTGAATGATATATTCCCGATTGTGACGTAGATCGGAGTGAAGCGGCTTCTGGAACAAGAACATATGTAGGGCGGGCTTGATTTTGTCCGTGGGGATTTGATTGGTTGGTTGGATGGTTGTGATTTGCTATTGGTGGATCTCATGTGAGTGACAGGTTGCCCCTAGATGAGCTGTAAGATTACGAGGCACATGAATTTAAATATATATTCATGGTGATTTCAAATGCACTATATTCACTTTGTGAGAGATAAAACCAATGAAAACATCTCACTGACTTTGAAGGAGGAACCCGAGACTAGAATATCATGGAGACTTGAGGAGCTTTTTGTCACCTAGCACTGACGTAAGTGTACGTTGATTGACTGAAGTCATGCTGTACGAAACACCAGCACCTGGCATTTTTAATAAGCTGCATAAACACACAGTTTACATATACTTACTCTATGAACCAACAGACAGAAAGCAAATGCTAACAGCACATAAACAAACAGAAAGCTAATGTTAACGGCAGAAACTTTTGTTAAACTTTTGTACTTTTGGAGTTACGTTTTCGTACGTTACTTTGTTTTTCCATGACTTCTTCCGTCTCCATGTTGAGAGAAACCGTGAGTAAGTGCAGAGGCGTTGTGTGTGAACATGACGACGGTTACTGTACATCTAGATGAGCATGCATTTACTCATCTCACTTGCACAAAAACAGATTCACTATTCCTCAAAATGAATAAAAACAGTGAAATGCTAATATTATGCAAACCTGCAATACCTAAAAATTTAATAAGCATTGCTTGGTAATTGGTTGATCTAAATTGGTATTACCTAATTGTGTAGTTAAATTTAACAGCTGACAGCTAATCAAGAAACATAATTTACAATAAATTGGTATAGGACAGTATGTAAAAAGTATATTAGAATGCAGAAATTGTGAACAAGGGAGGAAATATCTGTTTTGTTATTAAGGAGGACTGGACTGGAAAGATGAATATAAGTATGAAGTGACAAGCTAATAGGCAGCAGGTGGCAGTAATGCAACATTTTAATGCAACACCAAGAAAGAAGAAGAAGAAGAAGACGACAGCTAAGTATTCAACCTAATTCATCTGTGAGACAGTCTCACAGAAGGATGGCCAAAACCAGTGAAATATCAACTGATTTGAGAGGAAAGCTAGTCAAATTCTACAAGGAGGGCATTTCAATCAGGAATATAGCAAAAAGATTAGACATGCCTAGAGGGACAGTCTTTTCCATTGTGAAGAAATTTAGAGAGACTGGTGATGTGAAGAATTTGCCTGGTCGTGGGAGGAAGAAAAAGACAACACCCAGAACAGACAGACTTATAAGACAGTTAGCAATGAAAAACCGAACATTTTCTGCTAAACAAATTGCTGCTGAAGTCAAAAAGGCCACTGACACAGAGCTGTGTGCTCAAACCATTCGCAACAGGCTGAAGAATGACAACGGGCTGCATTCCCCGGAAGAAACCCTTGATCAGCAAGATAAATTAAATAAAACGCCTCCAGTTTGCTAAAGAGCATATCAACAAGTCTGCAGAGTTTTGGAAATCGATCCTTTGGAGTGGTGAGAGCAAATTTAACATGTTTGGCAGTGATGACAAAACTAAAGTGCGGAGAACCTCCTACTGTAAAGCAAGGTTATGGTGTGGGGGTGTGTATGGCAGCTAGTGGACTAGGTAAACTACATTATATTGATGGAACTATGAACTCGGAAATGTATGTGGAAATCCTCCAGAGTCAGATGCTGCCATCAGCCAGGAAGCTCATGGGCCGTCGAGGATTAAAGTACTAAACTGGCTTCCGCAAAGTCCAGATCTAAACCCGATTGAGCTTCTCTGGGAGGTGATGGATGTCTCCGCCTGGATGAAGTGCCAAAAAACCAACAGGAACTGAAGAACCTGGGGAAATATTGAAGTTCAGGTTTGCATGAACCTGGTTGACCGCATGCCCTGGAGACTACAGGCTGTCACTGAGGCTAAGGGTGGCCCAACACAGTATTGATAGTTGTGTAAATATTGTCATACTAACAGTTGTCTGAATCGTTATTGATTGATTGCAATCCATTACATACCTTTCTATGAAAGTTACCTGACATTATCAGGATTATTTTGTTCTGACACAGTTTAAACTTTGAGTTCTTGTCATATTTTATTACCGTTTTTCTAAACTATAGTGAATAAACTGTGATAATGTGAGAAATGTTGAAGGTGTCTGAATAAATGTCGGTTTGACATGTAGATTTGCCAGAAATTTTATAACTATTTTGTTGTTCAAAAAGAAGCAAGCCAGATGAGAAAAAGTAATGCAAAAGTAATGCAATGCATTGCTTTCCATAAAAAGTAACTAAGTAACGCAAATAGTTACTTTTTAGGGAGTAACGTAATACTGTATTGTAATGGCTAACTTGTAACTTTCCTCAACAATGTATAACAGAATTTACCTGTGGCGTTGTGTTCTTTACTCAGCCTCAGTGTATTGTAGCACTGCAAGATGTCGTAGGAGATTTTGTCTCTTGGCTCTCCTTTTTGCTCTTTCAGACGAATAACTTCTACGTCTACATTCCATCTCCATTATCACAAATCCACGACACAACAAAAACACAGCTCCGATTACGGCACACTCCATCCTCCAGTTGTTGACACTGTTGAATGTCGCGCTTATGGGTAGTTCACCCAAAAATGAAAATTAGCCCATGATTTACTCACCCTCAAGTCATCCTAGGTGTATATGACTGACATTCTTCTTTCAGACGAATACAATCAGAGTTATATAAAAAAAATGTCCTGGCTCTTCCAAGCTTTATAATGACAGTGAATGGCTGTTTCTGTTTTGAAACTCCATAAAAGTGCATCTATCCATGATAAAAGTGCATCTATCCATGATAAAAGTGCATCTATCCATGATAAAAATGCATCTATCCATCATAAAAGTGCATCTATCCATGATAAAAGTGCATCTATCCATCTATGATTTATCTATCCATCTATGATGGATAGATAAAAGTGCATCTATCCATCATAAAAGTGCATCTATCCATGATACAAGTACATCTATCCATCATAAAAGGGCATCTATCCATGATAAAAGTGCATCTATCATCATAAAAGTGCATCTATCCATCATAAAAGTGCATCTATCCATGATAAAAGTGCATTTCTCATCATAAAAGTGCATCTATCCATGATAAAAGTGCATTTCTCACCAAAAGTGCATCTATCCATGATAAAAGTGCATTTCTCATCATAAAAGTGCATCTATCCATGATAAAAGTGCATTTATCCATCATAAATGTGAATCTATCCATCATAAAAGTGAATCTATCCATCATAAAAGTGTATTTATCCATGATAAAAGTGCATCTATCATCATAAAAATGCATCTATCCATGATAAAAGTGCACTTATCCATCATAAAAGTGCATCTATCCATGATAAAAGTGCATCTATCCATCATAAAAGTCCATCTATCCACGATAAAAGTGCTCCACACGACTAAAATTAAAAGTTACAAAGTAAAATTCTAGCTTCCGGCCAAACGCAGTCTACTTACGCCTAAAGCGTAATTTACACAACTTATGATGTCAGGAGTAGTGTAATACGTCAACGTGTAGTGTAAATATCAGCAGTACGTCGCATTACTCGCATAAGTTACGCTTTAGACTTAAGAAAAATCCGTATGTTCGTTTGGAAGCTAGTTATTTTACTTTATAAAGTTTTAAATATGAATATTTTTTCTGACACAAACGCATCAATTCACTTCAGAAGACCTTTATTAACCCCCCGGAGCAGTGTGGAGCACTTTTATCATGGATGGATGCACTTTTATGACCTTCAAAACAGGAACAGCCATTCACTGCCATTAGGATGACTTGAGCGTGAGTAAATCATGGGCTAATTAAAATTTTTGGGTGAACTTTCTCTTTAAATGACGTCACTGTCGGCCAGCTTACGCCACTTCAGAGCTCCTATACTGACTGTGCGAATGCAACCAGGAAAATGACCCTAAGGGAAAATGTAGCTGTTGGGGGACCGTCCTGAGTTTCTATAACTACCCTTTAAATGTGGATTTATGGGATGGGCCACTTAGTATTAAAAAGAACACTCTACAAACCACCTAGCATTGTGGCAGCAAGATATGCAAAATCAAGCACCACTCACACATTCTTGTAAAATATAGGTAGCATAATCTGGAATTTTACACATTAAGTAATATTTACTGTACACAGTATATGCCTTTTACACAAAGGGCAATAGGCACTTTGCAACAAATCATGTCACATTGACATTTACATAATATTTACATAAACATCAGATTTCCAGCCCACACATTCAGGCATATAATTTGCATGTCGCATGGATTGCATAATTTTTTACTGCATTATAGTCTGAAAGTTCCCTTATTGTAAGATTGACCTGCTGTCCAAAAACAAGGGTTTCTTGTCTCAATATAATTGACGTATGTAGGTCAGCTGGCGCAGTCGCGAGGCATTCTTCATATGCGGCTCAACAGAGGACACATTGTTAGACTAGGACACACTGGTGAAATCTGTTAAACTAGGCAGGAATGCGCTTTAGCCCTTGTGAAAAAGAAGTGTGCTTAAATGTGCGCTTGTACTGTACTTAACATTCAAAAAAAGATGTTAACACATCACCATTTTTTTCAGCAATACGGAAACCGTTTTGGCTGTTCATTTACACAACAACAGCGTTTTGGAGGCCTAAAAACGCAAACTTTTGAAAACAGGGTGAAACTAGTTTTTGAAAATGATACGATTCAGTAAACTACAAAAATGTGAATGCACATGAGTATTAAGGGTTCAGTGTATAGGCACATAGTGTTTCTTTACGAGGTAACATCGCCACCTACTGGCCTGGCATGAATAATACAGCGTTTTTAATCATTTTCGTGGAAATGCGAATGGGGATCGTTTTGACGACACTGCTGTCCGAAAAACATAAACAACATTTTTGCTATATTTTAGTACATTGTTGTGTAAACGTACCCTTAAGCACATGTAAAGAACTTGATTATAATTTACTGATTTTGATTATAATTAACTGCAGTGTGTTATTATGACCGCCGCTAGCATAGCTAGCGAAAGCGGTCATATAGGGATTGTCAACGTTTTTTTTTTGTTTTTTTTTGTCATCTACTGAATTTTTCGTCAACGATACCAGGGACACCGAAACACCGGGGAACATGAAATTTGGTGGGCATGTAGCCCCACTAGACTTTTACGGAAAAATTTCGTTTGGTCCCCGGGGGCCACTCCCCCCCCGCGCTGGGCCCCCCCAAACCCCAAAAATGCAGTTTTTCCTAAATAACTACCTGAACCGTGGCACCGAGGATGAAGACATTTTTATGGTATGTTGGTCTTAAGGGCCCACATCAACCTAGCCCATAATCACTCATTTGTGATTTGCGCCCCTCCCATAAAAAATGAAAATGCAATATTATTCTGCTTTAATCGCCCCTATCTTCAGTTGAGATGTTCAGAACTGCACCATATTTCATGTGTATGATTAACTTGACATCCTCTGGGGGTATGCTAAGTTTCGTAGAATTTCATCCATGGGGGGGTATAAAATAAATTAATTTATGTGCACATTTAGTGACTGTACACTCATCGGCCTGTAGATGGTGGTGTTGAGCGAAGGGTTGCTGGTTTAGGATGATACTGTCACACACACACATGCAGGAATACAAACAAACGCAAGCATGCACACACACTGACATCCACACGCACAGACACACACCCATACACACACATACAAATCCACATGCACAGACACACACACACACACAAACACACACAAACACACACATGTACGCACGCATACATACACGCACAGACACACACACACACACACAGACACACACATACACAAACACACACACACACACACACACACAGACAGACATGCACATACTACTACTTTTTTTAGGTATATACATAAACACGCAATACAGCCAAATTGCTCCACGTCATTTATTTTTGTGGAAAGCCAGTGCAGGCCTGAGCGGCGGTCATATTTTGTACCGCCATGCGGTACATCTAGTTCAATATTACGTTTGAAGTTAATATATTTAAGATGTTCTAAAATGCAACTTCATCATGACAAGTTTAAAGTATTTTAGTTTATCATAAATGCTTGTCAAAATGGCAGTTTAACTATATTTCAAAGACAACAGAAGTACTTATGAAATTACATATAAAGATGTGCTTGAGTCCCACTTAAGTGGGTCAAAGAAGCAGTTAAAAGTTCCGCTAATTGCATTTAATATAAATTTAAACCATAATACATTTTAGTGTCTGAAATTAAGTTAAGTGAAATTAAGGACAAATAAGTGAACAAACTGGGGTGTATTCCAGCAGCTTGATCTCATGAGAGCGTCTCTAAAGCACGCATTCTTTTTATCATGCAATTTATATGCGAAAATTCGTTTTTACGTGCATACAGTATGATACTCAGTTTTTGCGTGCATATGATACGCACTTTATGCCGAGTAATACGCACGTACCCCACACCACTAATCCTACCCATGGGGTTTACAGTATGTATCATATGCACGTAAAAACTCATTTTCACGTATAAATTGCACGATAATTACAAAGCGTGTAATATAGAGACGCATTTCATGAGATCGGGTTGATTCCAGAAAGCAATGCTGTCTTACCGTCAAACATACACTGAACTCTAGGTTGATTAACCCAAAGATTGCTTACTCGAGGTATGCTGGTTCCAATAACGCGTCCGGGAGTTCATCCAACTCAGAGTATGTTCATGGTCAACACACCAGACATTCTCAACAGAGCGACGAATCCACGAGTCACCATGGAAACTAAGAAAAAGCGCGCCATTCTACATCATCTTTAATGGCGATTTACATGGTGAATATCGCTACCTATTTGATGGTTGTGCAATAATTTTTCCATCTTTTCCTTTAATAATCCTTAAAGCTACAATATGTAATTTTTTTTCGCCGCTAGGAGTCGCTAACCTCTAACAATTACAAAGGCGTAAGTTGATGACGCATAAGCGGACTTATGGAACTTGTCGTCATGCCAATGGATCTAATAATGTTTATGGATGAGTGAATACATTGATGTTTTTAACATGACTGTGGTGTGAAGCAGGACGCGAGTGCTAATGAGAGACATATATCAGCGCCACACGCAAGTTTTATGTACATTTGCTCACCTGTCTAATAAAGTACATTCAAGAGCGGCGTGTCTGTCAAGCCGAAGTTTGTCACGGACGTGGAGCTTGAAAACGCCACGCTGATATTGATCCTCGTTTTAGTTCTCCTTTTGTCCCAAAGTCTGCTTGCCATGGTCCATAATGTTTGAACGAAACAACAGCGTGAGCGTGCAGCTAGACGTAACGCAGTTGTCCACGTCTGTCGCCGTGGTTACGATGGCAGTACGAGCGGAAACCAGGGATAACGCGGATATTACGTCATTGACAGGCCACAAGTGAACATGGACGAACCATTATTAAAAATTTGAATTTCTCTGAAATTAAAAATCTTTGGGAATTTTGGGGATATTGTAAGTACACAACTGCAGGAAATATATCACACTGTGCAAGTGATTTTTGGATATTTGATTACAAAAATCTTACATATTGTACCTTTAATCACTGTGAAAAATAACTACTAGGCTATATTGTTTTTTTTATGTTAATTATATAATAAAAAGAAAGACTGATTTAACTAAATTACAGTCAAATATGGCTGTAAAAAGTTTAGTCATTTTTGCTTCCATATTGCTTGAAAGGTAAGATATATTATGTTTTTTTTGTTGTTGTTTTTTGTTATGGAAATACATTAAAAAAAAACAAAAAAAACATCTGATGGCTACTTACATACCCTGAAAGTTACCTCAGTTTTTGGAACTGAAAGTTGAGGTTATCTGCTTACATAACCTTACTGATCTGGAAACAGTGCAACTACTTAACTAGCAAGGTAACAACTCAAACAATGAACAATGACAGAGGCAAACCAACTCAAAGTCATACAGAAACACAGACCAAACTAAATGAACCTGACAATATTCTTTTATTCAGTGTTTTTATTTTTTTATTTTTTTATCTCAATTTAAAAGTATGTTTCCAAAGGCCATTTCTTTTTCACAACTAAGCGAGTACTTACCAAAACAAAGGCTTTTCCTTTTTTCCAGAGTTTCTGTTCCTGAAAGCACTTAGGGATAAAGAGTTCCCCTTCATCACTCGGCTTAGTCTTTGTTTATTTTGAAACGCTATACTTCTCTCATCTCTTCATGCATGAGTGTCTGTCGACAAAGAAGACTTTAGATTTGATCTCATGTCATACCGACATGACTATTTAGTATGTAGGCTACTCCTCAAAATTGCCTAGACGTATCTAGCTAAATTGCAATAAACATGAAATAAAAATTCACAAGTTTCCAATTATGTGGTAACCAAAACTTAAACAGATTCCACAACAGGTGTGGTGCGTTGCCTCACAACAGTGTTTGGTGTTTGTGTCAGAAATCTCTGATAATTAATCTATTGAACCTTCTAGTTTCAACACCCTTCTTTGATTAGCATGACTCATTTTAATGATATATTTATTGTATTTAGCTTATATAAGTATAAGTATAAGGCCATAGTACAAGTCTGTTACACTAAATGAGAGAGATATAAAAATGTATCTTTCTGCACATTACACTTGTACACTTGTTTTATTGGCTGTTATCTCTTATGTCTCTCTTATATCGGCTCAGGGCCACACACACACAGACGCACACATACTCACACACACGTTCAGGGCCGTTCTCTGTCTGTGTTCGTCATTCGCTCTCCCTGCCCCCACCGACACACACACACACACACACACACTCACAGCACAGGGTGTGGATGGTGAAACTCAATACTGCAGCTTTGTCCCAAACCCTACTGAGCTTCCTACCTAGACAGCATATAAGGACACTGCATACATGATCCCAATGTGATCATTTACTGGCCATTTTAAAAGATGTTTGTGCTCATTACAGTAAGACATTGTTAGTTGCTGAAGTCAGAATCATAAGCCATAAGCTAATATACATTAGTGAAAAGTTGTCCGTCAGGAAGAGTTTATGAGTGTGATGTATGATGCAAATGAGTGGCTGTTAAAGTCAGCATGAAAGTAAGTTGCGATAGTCTTTTCTTCTCTATTATTATGACATTAGTGAAACGGCTTCTGAGAGCTATAAGGTGGGGCTTGATTTTGTCCATGGGGATTTGATTGGTTGGTTGGATGGTTGAGGTTTGCTATTGGTCGATCTCATGTGAGTGACAGGTTGCTCCGCCCTCGCGCCAGTAATCACATCATCAGAGAAGAGAAGAGATGTAAAAGGGACCGATTATGTGATATATGATAAATCCTTCTGTAATGAGACCAAGTGTTTTTTAATAAAAATATAATATTAAAATAAAAATGTATGATGTTACAAAAAATGGTCAGAGTAGGCTATATGAACTTATTCAGTTCATGTTAAGTTGATTGTTTTTCACCAGAATATGAGGTCAGTGTTATGTGAACATTTTAATTAGGCTATTATGTGTTATATAACTTAATTATAGTTATTTATATAATTACTTAATAAGTAATTTTGCTGCCCTGAAGTTTCTCGAGGGCAATAGATAGACCCTGATGAAAGGTGGAAAACTTGTGAATTATTCATGAATTACAATTATTCAAGCATACTTTTGTGTCTGGGACATTTATAGGATCACACAGGCTGTTGGTGTACAAATAAGCCATATTATGCCAAATTTAGCTGTTTAAAAGATACCAAAATGTGTCATAGGCTTTTTACAAATAAAAGCTTCAGATGTGTCCATAAAACGGGTTGCTCAGATTTTGGTTATCTAATAAAATTGCGCCCTGTGTGGCAGCGCGCTTTATTATTCACTCGGCCGTCAACAGAAGACAGTGATCAAGTGATCAAGTGATCGAGTGAGTGTGTGTGAGCTGAGTTTTGAGACACGGCCCGTGTGTCAGAAGCGGGCTAGAGTCCTTCAGCGTTCAGAATCACTGTGCTCGCGGTCTCGGGTGCGCGCTCGGGATTGGCTCGTTACGGTTAGAGACACTCCCCCGATCACGGACGAACACCCTTCCTCAACCGCAAGCCTTCCGGTCTCGAGTGTTGTGTAAAATACCCGACTCTGTTCTCGAAAGTTGACTCTCTAAAGTTGAGTTGTAGTTGTGAATCGAGCCATTTTGAACTTTTTGTTGATTTATTTCACGGTAATCAAGCGACTAAAGAGCGCGCGATGGTGTTGAAATCTGAAGACGGAGTCGGTGAGTGACGATCATCGACAGATGTTACTTTTACCAAACTTATTATTCATAAACAACACGCGCTTGTTTATCTATATTGAGTGTGTGTGTGTGATATCTGAAATACATTAAACATTATATTGACATTCACCATTCAGCGCTTGACTCCTATAGAAGTTGATATCAATGTGATCAAATTTTTTAACGGTGTGTTTTTTTTAGATTTAGTGAATCAAACTAGCTTAATATAAATAAATAAACTAATATTATGTCCGTGTTCCAACATGTACCTTACTTTGAGGATAATCATATACATTTGTAGGCTGTTATGGTGTGATATAGTAATGCTGCATGGTATCTTTTGACAACAATACTCCCTCATGCGAGCTGTCCATCATCTCTTCTTTGTAGTGTATGCAGTTTTGAATTATTCATCAGGGCGAATGAAAGGCCTCTGGTTTTGACGAGATATGAATGTGTTTTATTGTTCCATGATGATCCTCTTATGTGCAAACATCTCAGTTAATATGCTTTCTGTTATTTGAGCTGTGATGAAATCCCTGTGTGTGTTTGCAGTTCAGTGTCTGACAACTGGTTTTGTCCTCACTGTAAGTCCTGCATGTTTGCCTGTTTAATTCGTTCACTTCCTAGTGTGACTCAAACAGGCTGCGACTTGTCTCTTGATTTCAGAGCAAGAATCCACAAAGTATTGCACATACCGTGAACAGAGTTTCTGAGGTTTCCTGGACGTTCTGCAGTAGTAACATGCTGTAGTCGTGTGTGTGTGTGTGTGTGTGTGTGTGTGTGTGTGACACTTGTTGTCTGTCGCTGAGGAATGTGGTTCAGCTGTCTGGGTTCGGTGAGGGGGTTGGGATGTTTTCTGTGGGAATGCTGAGATCTCAAGGTGACAGACTTTTGACCATACAGTATCGACCATACAAACTTATTTTGGCCAAGCGCCACCTACAAAAGAAACCAATTTGAACAGAATCAATTTTGGACACCGAACACGAAACAAAACACAATATAGGCCTACATTTGTGCTGCTGGGGTGCTTCAATACATATTGGGGTCAAATATGGACAAACCCAACTGTTGGGTTTAAAAATTAGCCTAAATTTACACTAGCAACCACACAGTAACACATCCGTCCATCCATCCACCCATCCATCCGTCCGTCCATCCATCCGTCCGTTCATCCGTCCGTCCGTCCGTCCATCCATCCATCCATCCGCACTGACTGCACTTATCCCAATTATTACGTCTACTTTCTAAATAAATACCCAAATGTACATGAAATACCGATTGTTGTTTATATTAATCTGTTTGAAATACAATGCTTAGGTTAACAGATCATCAGATTTTTCAAATTCCAAAATTTGGTTAACACGAATATTTCATGTTTGATTAGGCCTACTTCTAATTAGTTGAAATGTATGCCCGGGTTGCTCTTTCCCGTAGTAAGCAAGGGTGTGGACCGACTAACGGCCTTCTGAGAAAGAGACTTGACAGGAAATGTCACCTTACGTTGAACCCTGACAGGAAGAGGCATTCGTCTCAGCTGAGGATCTTGGGAAACGCAGTGCAGAATCATTAACGCATCTGTGACCTGACTGTTGAGTTGAGCTGCTATGTAAATTAGGATGTATTGATTTATTTTTTCTCTCTCAGCTCTGCTCGGTTTCCTGTCTGTGTGCTGTTGGTTATCTGTGTGTGACCGCCGTGGTCACGTGACTTCCTGTCTTGCGTTCTTCCTGCTCTGTGTTTATCAAGGTGAAGGGCATGTGGGATGTTGACCGTGTGCCGGTTCACACCATCAGTAGATGGAGAGATAGAGGACAGAGATGTTTTTTTTTCTAGATGTAAGCTACATCTGTGACATACTGTTTACTATCACAGAAAATAAGTTCATCCCTCAGTTTATATAATCAAGTAAAAGTGGTTTACAATTACAGTAGAAGTCTGTGGGCAAGACCTTGCATCAGAAATAAACATCTTGAACATTGTGCATTGAGCAACGACGTCGACCCGCAGGAATTACTCCTGTAATGCATGACTAGAAGTAGAAGTTCATCCACTTTTATACCCCATAGACTTCCATTGTAAGTGCATTACTACACAATTAGCTTGTTTTTATAAGCTGACGTCACATTATGTTTTGGAAACAAATGTTGGTTACATTGAATGTATTTGGGTCAAATAGACGCCCATTGGTTTTCATGCATTTTGCCAAAAACCAACAATTTGAAAAACCACAAAGAGTCCAGTAAAAAAAAAAAAAGGTAACCTTTACTGTAGCTTGTTTCAGACAAAAAATATGAAATGCATGAGAACACATGAGAAATACATGGAATTTAAGACTCAACGTTTACTTGAAAATGAAGACTTTTTCTTCTCAATAATCCATGGAGAATTCACCTGTTCACTCCATGGTTTCTTCATCTATTTGAGTTTCAAAGTGAAAATATATATTTTTTTTTTCCGGCTCTCAGTTAGACTGAACATTGCAGAATTGAAAAGTGTGAGAAAGGGTTTGAAAACCAGACATAACAACATGACTTAATGCAATAAATACTACTTACAATAAGTACAAATAATGTGCACCATAGTGTGCATATGTCACTGCATGTAACCATGACACACACACACACACACACACACACACACACACACACACACACACACACACACACACACACACAAAAACAAACAAAACATATAGCTGTAATAAATAGCCTATTCCGCGCTCAAGATAAAGCTTGCACAAAGCACCGGCTTTATGAATATGTCAGAATAAATAGCAAGGAGACATTTTAATTATTTATTAATAAACTAGTGTTTTCTGAGTCAGTGTCGGCTGCAAAGATGACTGCTAATGAGCATTAGAGAGAAATGCACCTTTCATACGGATGACATAATCAGAGTATTTGTTTTCTATTTGAGTTGGTTCATTTCAAAGTGGACATTTCAAGCTTTCTATAGATTTCGTTCACCCTTTCAAATGATGTCTTACTCTTATCTGTATGACCAAAAAGGACTGAGTAAGTTTTCTTCACTCTTTGCATGAACACTTGGATATGAGACGGATAATAGTGCACATTTATCTAGTTTAACTTTAGAGTAATCGGCCATGTAAAGTGGCTAACCACGGCTTAACATTAATAATTGTCCGGGACAAGTGAAGGGGCATGTGAAAGAGAATTTTACTTGCCCAACCAGACAAGTAGCCCGATTAAAACCTCAATAACAAAAAATAACTAGGCAATCACAAAAATGCGTCTGATAGTGAGTAATAATAATATAATATATAATGTACTGGCGGTAACAGGGTTGTGTTTAGAGATTCACCGATTACAATTTTCTGGGCCGATTTCCGATTTTTCATTAAGTTTGACCTGCCGATACCGATTTTAGCCGATTCCGATTTCATTTTTTCTGACCACTTTACAGCACACACAAATATTTATTTTATATCTTTTCACACACATCTAAAGTGCAGTGTTATGGAAGAACCATTTCCTTTTCACATTCAATATCCAATAATTTTTTTATACATGTATTTAGTAGATATTTAGTAGAGATTTAGTGGAAAAAATGAAATCGGAATCGGCTAAAATCGGTACCGGCAGGTCAAACTTAATGAAAAATCGGAAATCGGAATCGGCCCAGAAAATTGTAATCGGTGCATCTCTAGTATTTAGCAAACTAAACGTCTGTATGAAAACAGGGAATGGCGATAAAATAATATATAAATTAAAAATTAAATAAATATAGCCTTGCAGTATAAAGATATTTCTCAAAGCACACACACACAGGCTTATTGCAATCACTTGTACAAACTGAATAATAAAGCAAGTTTAAATGGGTACATTTTCTATAAATATTGTTCTTCGTTTTCTTTTCTGACATTGCCTACTCCAGTTCTTGTTAAAACACGGACATTCTGTGCATTTTGGGCACTTTTTTGTGAAACCCTATTTAGGATATTTTGTCCATCAAAAGTGTGCTTTCCCTTTAATTGAGCGTGAGCAGTGCAGCAAATAGACTCGGCGCCGAAAAACGCGCTTCACTGCTCGCGACGCTCCTGCTTGACGCTCACGCGCTGCTCCCGCTCCCGTTGTGATTAACATGCACGCCGAAAAAAAATACGCGCTTGCGGTCTGAACGGACGTAATTCACGAGGTTTCCTACATGTGTGTTCCGCGTGCACGTGTGATGCTGATGTTGCGCGATGTTAATCATGCGGCGCCCGAGTGCATTTGACCGGCATAAAATCGTTATTTGTCAGACTGACCGGCCGGTCGCCGGTCACGGCCGGTCACGTGAAAATCGGGCAATTCCGGTCACCAGCCGATCAATCGGTGCATCTCTAGTTGTGTTGTTGGAGAAATGGAAACAAATGAGCAGAAACAAATAGCCTAAACTCAGTAACATACAAATAAGCTCAAACAAATTTATATTTATAACCTATGATACAGTTAAGCAACATCACACGGCCAAGAGTGCTGAATACCATCACGATTGGAAATGTGACACTGATTTCATATGACAGTTCAATAAACAAGTAATTAAAATGAAGTCACTTACATTTTAGGCGCAATATTGACTCATTTTTTAATTCTATTTCAGCAGCGAAAATAGTTCCAAACAAAGATCACAGCAGAGCCATAATGCATCTCAGGATCACTTAACCGTGTTTTGATTACTGAATGTTTCAGCGTTTTGAATGAATCGTTTGAGTCAAAGATTCAATGACCCATTCATAAACAACTTCCTCATTCCTGAACGAATCGCTTAAATAAATGACTCAATGACTCACTCATTAAGACGGTCACCTGCCGCCTCCTACTTGTGGTTTAGTTTCGTGTTTAAAAGTATCATTCTTTCCAGAATTTCTTATTTGTATATTCCATAAATATATAAAACAAACAAATGACTCAATGAATCACTCGTTAAGACGGTCACCCCCCGCCTCCTACTTGTGGTTTAGTTTCATGTTTAAAACTCATTCTTTCCAGAATTTATTATTTGTATATTCCAAAAATATATAAAACTATCTCATGACATTGTTTAATGCACTTGTAATTTTTCAGTGTAAATTATTTAATTTGATTGGTAACAGCCCTATAGTGTCTTATTATTCTAATTTAATTTATTGAATCACATTTAAGAATTTAAAATGAAAGATAAATCATATATTTAAAGCGATTTGGGGAAAAATGTCCTTTATAAAGGTTCAAATATCATAAAGATGCAGATTTAAATATGTCAAAGCTGACTGATGAGAATATTGATTCAGAATAAATTATATTTACAACAGTATTTTTTTTCTGGATAAGCTTATTTTTTACTTAGACAAGTGAAAGACGGATTTACTTGTCCAAAGGACAAGCACATGAAAAGGCTTAATGTCGAGCCCTGCTAAAGTTACGTTGCATGTTTCATATAAGCCAAATTTAAGGTCGGTGAATGATTTCCTGCCCGATATACTGTAATAACCACAAGGACCCGATCTGTCCCTCACAGACTGTGTGGCTTCACATCTTCCTGTGGAGTTTAGCCTATTTCTGCAATAACTGACCAAATATAATTTGGTAAGACTAAGCCTCTTCTCATCGACTAACGTTTAGTTGATTATTCGGGAGCAGTCCTAGACCAAATCTTCATGAATGAAAGTATTTAATATTAGGAAATGTTTATGAATAACTCTAACATTAACAAAATATTCTTTTTTATTTTTTAAAAGTACTGTATTTTATTTTATTTTTCGAAATCGTTTTAATTATACTTATTTCCTTTCATTATTTTAATTTCTTCTATGTAAAGCACTTTGAATTGCCATTGTGTATGAAATGTGCTATATAAATAAACTTGCCTTGCCTTGCCTTGCCTAACATTTCCCACAGTAATTGTCATCAGAGGTAGGCCTAACTGTATCAGGCCTCAATCAGGATTTGTAGTCATATGTGGTGTTTGCTCATCAGATTTCTCCTGTGCGCTTTGGTTTGCTCACATAAACGGCAGGATGTTTACTCTGCAGAGCTTCAGGATGTTTGCTCAGCACATCGGCCGTCAGCTCGGGCCTTCCCCCTCACAGCTCGCACATCAGATCTGCAGAGAAATCCTCCGGTGCCTCATGATCCTTTAGCTGGGCTGATGATAAAAATAAACCGGTCTGCGTTCCACACACAGTGCCTTGAAACAATCTCTTATTGTTGCTCATGTTATTTTTGGCGGATGCCTGCTGCCTTGATTCCCTGGCTTTCGCTCAGACCCGTGAGTCGTGTGATATTGAAAGCGTGTGCGTGACACAGAACTGTGTCACCACCTCAGAGATCTGATTTAAGAGCCTCTCAGGACACACCGAGGCCGGCCGATTCCAGGAAAAGCATTTCAATGATGATCTCAGGCCTTGATCACTATGCTATTACAAGTTTATCGGATTAGATGAGCTTTATACGGTGGGCTCAAAAATGTGGATAAATACATAGTAATACAGTGGGGACTTCAAAACCATGGCCTTGACATTGCTGTGCTTTGCTGTTTGAGCTTCGCCAATGTTATATTTCCGTTATACTCTGTGTTAGTGAAGTAGTGATGAAACTGTGACTCATTGGCCGGAGTGAGACTGATGACATTTCCTCCCCTGCTCTCCTTCGTCATATGAACACTTCACACACCAGTATAATGTGGCTCTCAGATAATGTGGATTTAAAGGGATAGTTCATTTACTCGCCCTCATATCATTCCAAACCTGTTTGCATCTTTCTTATGGAGAATACAAAGGATATTTTGAAGAATGTTGGTAACTAAACCGTTTTGGTGACCATTGTCTCAAAATACCTTCTTTTATGTTCCACAGAAGAAAGAAAGTCAAACAGCTGAGTAAACAATGACAGACTTTTCATTTGTGGGTAAACGGTCCCTTTAATAGAAAGTACATGCCTGAAATAAGCAAACAGGTTTAGTTTCAGTGGAATGATCTCTTCCTGAGAGTTTCTTTACAGAATAATATGAAATGTGCATTGTGGACCAGATTTAATGCTAATGCTATAAAGTCTGGCTATTTGAGACTAAATTTGCGATTGTAGAGGGAAAAAAACCTCATTGTTCTCATTGTCCTTTTGGTTGGTACTAATGCAACTTGGGCCAAGTCACGAGATCCCTCTTGGTGCCAGTGTATCCACTTCATCCATAAAAAAAGTGAAGAAATTAGAAGTAAATGTCTGCAAGAAAGAGCAGAGAATGACCACTAGATGGGGCAATCCTTGTTTATGATGGCATTAAGTCTGAGAGAAGGGAGGAGAGAGAGAGACGAGTGTGGGATGGAAAGGACCGTCTGCACATGGACTTCAGCAGTGTGTGAAATGTGTCTTCCTCTTTCTCGGTCTGCCGTAGGAAACGTCTGTATGCGTCATGCTTGACGTCTAATTCTTACCTGGATGAGTTTGGGTTTGAGTTTATCTTTGGTTTTGCTGCTGCTTTGGATAATGAAGGAGAGAGTTTTGATGAGTGAACAGAAGTGGACTGATATCAGGACGACATATACATTTCACTAAAGATTGCGGAATCAGGTCAGTTCGCTGTGATATTGAAATGGCTACTTGGCAGGGTGTTGTTGAGACTTTCCACTTTCCATGTTAGTGTGCCATTGTACAGTTTCTTTGCTTTAGAATCAATGCAAGTGCCTGTAATGTGAACTGTCTCACATATTGAGTGGTTTGATTGCAAACAGAAAGATCATTTGTGGACTGGATACAACTCTCTGCAGTGTTGAGCTTTCACAGGACATGCGAGGTTAGTGGTACATGGCTTCTGTCTTCCTTCATGCAGTCATTTGTTCATTTTCTGCTGCATCTAACAGTCACTGGCTGACCATCAGCTTAAGAGATATTGCGTATCTAGGAGGAGCTTTAATTTTACTGGTTCATGTTCAGAAGGACAGACAATAGGTGGTTGGTTTGAGCCTAGAAAGATTCTGTGATGCACTGTATTTGATTCCAGGCACTATAGGAATGTTTATCATGGGATTTCTGAAATGTTTTTCAGTTTTAGCCAAACTCAGGCAGAAAAGCCCCATGAAGAAAGGCATTGTCTCATTTATCGAGAGCATAGTTGGATTGATTTATGGAGTTCAGTCATCAATTATCTGCCCACTGTCATATCAGTGTTCATTCGCCAAGAAGTCCCACGCTGCCCTTGGAAATGCGGCCTTTTTCAGCAGGTCAGACCTGGTGCCCAGTACATTAAAGTGAGTCTAGTGCTTTGAACAATGGCATAATACATCCAAGTGAATGCAGTTTCTCAGTATTTCTGTCGTGGGGTCAACGTTCCAGAGGTAAGGAATGTGTAATGTGTTACATTTGAGAAGTAAAACCAAAGAGCTGAAAACAAGATGCAAAGTATTTGCCACATTCTAGCCTAAATCCTGAGGTGTTTCATTCTTACCATAGTAAACAGCTGCCGCTAGTGCTCACAGTGGTACTCGCATTGATGATGCAAATGTTTCACAGTGTAAAGTTACTGTCTGTGTGTGTTACATTAAGCGCATTAGTTTAGAATGGTGTAAAAAAAAAAAAGAGAAGAAATAACCAACATGGGAAAATTACGTCGGTTCTGCATTTCGGTTTTGATTACTTTTCGATTAATCGTCCTGGTCTAGATTGAGGTGGATTCGGATAAAGCACACACGTGGCGAGACAGCCTAAGAGAAGTGTCTGACTGATGACCAGACTTGTTTCATTGAGTAAATGTTTAATGTTTACAAGCTGGCAGGACAGATGTGGCTCCTTTACAGAGGCTTTGTGTTTTGCAAATCCTACTGAATGAAGAGAATCGGCTGTATTTGAAAGATAAGATTGTCTCGAGAGAAGGACATAAAGGTGGATAAAAGCAGAGACATTGGAAATGTTTTCTTAACAACAAAGAAGCAAGTTGAGGTGTAGTGGTTAAGGTTCTGCACGGGTGGGTTTTTCAGTTATAAAGAGCGAGCCTAGCCAGCAAGTAAGTAGCCATTTGCCACATTGCATCCATTCAAACTCTTGTAGGATTGCGGAGATGCTGGGCCATAAGGGCCAGCTTGCATGAATGTCCAGTCCATCACAGAGCTATAACGTCTTTGGATTGTGGGGAAAGTCCGAGTGCCTGAAAGAAACTCACGACAACCCAGCGAAAACATGCAAACTCCATGTTCAGCCGGGGATCGAACCAGGGTTATTTACCTGTAGGCAGTCTACCTCCTAGAGTAGGGATGTCATGGTACCAAAATTCCAGTAGTCGGTACCGATACCATTAACATTTTACGGTTCTCTGTACCAATTTCGGTACCACAGCAAAATCTGTTGGAACTATTTTTCTATTTTATTTAACTATTTGAAAAAAAATCTTAAATTCAATTCAATGACTTTATTTATGACGGTAATCATAAGTAAATAATACCGTATTTTCCGGACTATAAGTCGCTTCGGAGTATAAGTCGCATCAGTCAAAAAATGCGTCATGAAGAGGAAAAAAACATATATAAGTCGCACTGGACTATAAGTCGCATTTATTTAGAAATTTATTTCACAAAATCCAAGACCAATAACAGACATTTAATCTGGAAAGGCAAGTTATTCAACTACACAGAACAACAGGCTGAATAGGTGTCCAGTATTTTAACGCAACACATTAACAGTTATTCAGCTACACAATAGCATAAAGACATACCTGGGAGGCTGAATAGGCTAAATTAACATAAGCCAGTGAGTCCAACAAGCAAGTTACCAGTAAGCAAGTTACCAGTAAACAAGTTCACCAAGCTCCCGCGATCTCATTCCACATCATTTTCTTCATCCTTGGTTTCGCTTTTGAACAACTCCGCCAACTAGAGCGCCCTCTCGCGGCTGTAGACGGTAATGTTTTCTCTTGGTTCATCTCAGTCTGAATTAATTTTGATATATAAGTCGCACCTGAATATAAGTCGCAGGACCAGCCAAACTATGAAAAAAAGTGCGACTTATAGTCCGGAAAATACGGTAAGCATTAAAGGCTACATGCTGTTTAAACGTAAATATTGCTTATTAAAAAAATCCCATGGAGACGTAGCTAAATCTACAGTACAGTAGCCTAATTATTTCTGTCAATTTCTTCAAGTTAAACCGAACTTTTATTTTGACGGGTTGCCGTGAAGACCTGTGTACACGTGTATGATATGACGATAGTTTTTTTCTAAAAATTAAACGGTAAAATTCTCATGAAGTGACTCTCAGAGTGGCTCTGGAGATTAATTTCATCATGTCATATCGTGAGGCAGCAAAGACTGAAAACAGCGCGAGCGTCACTCGTGCTTCAGTGTGTGTGTGTGTGTGTGAGGTAAATGAAACCGCGCGCCTGCGCCATTCATTCACACAGAGACAAGCAGAACATGCAGTGTTAATATTTAAATAGTCTTTTTGCAGTTTAATATACACAGACACTATATATATATTGTGGTGTATATCGGCTACAGACAGTGCTCCAAGTAAAAAAGTTAGTCTGGAGCCCCGCACTTAGATAAAAACACGGAAGCGACTTAAAGCAGCTCCTATTAGTGGGTACCGAATGTACCCGGTACTACAGAAATACTGGTATCGACACATTTTCAGCACCGACTTGGTACCGAAGTGCCGGTACTTTGACAACACTATCCTAGAGTTAAGTGTTGAGGGTCTGACAGCTTGTGTCCTGTTCTTTGAAGCCTTCTGGAACCTTCTACTTTTTTTTGGCCCTGAGCTATAGTCACCATGGCACACCCAGGTTGGATCCAGTGGAATTGTCTGTAGTGTGCCCATAGTGGTGTTTTATGGTGGCATTGCAAGACTCTTTCCTTGCTCCTGTCCCTGAGATAAATGTCTGTCAGCATCTACTTTCAATATCCAGCAGCACTGTCTCCAGTTGTCTGTTGCCTTAGCAATGTAATTTTGTTACCGTTACTGATGGTCATATATTCCTACAATAATCCGGAATGAAATCAGAGCTCAGGTTCTGTTGGAGCTGATGCACGTCTCTGCGATTTCTTTGCGGCGCAGTCGTTACATATTAAAGCTCTTGAGCTTTTGATAGAAGTGATGGTGTGGGCATATTTTTTGCTCCCTGGCTCCCGTAGGCACATGTTAAACTGGGTTAAATCTGAAGGAGGAGATCCTCAAGTATTAATGTCCTGACTTTGCGAGGAGAGTTCTCCAAAGGTTCTGGACGGAAAATAAGAATGTGCCAATCCTGACAGCATGGAGCTTGGGCTCGGTCCTCAAGGGTTCATGTCAAGAGGCTCTCTGTAATTGTGGTTTTTCTTTGCTGGGTTGCGGTGCCTCTGCCATTAGGAAGGCCTTCACCCTTCCATTCAATCAGAGCGATTATAGAGCAGCTTTTGTGACTGATCAGAGCAAAACACTCTTCACTCTTTACGGCTTAAATAAGGACCACAGAAACAGGTCAGAGAAAACTCCTGCTGCTGTCAGAGGAGAGATGTGAGCATGCACACTAAATATGTCAGCGAAAAAGCACATGATAAACGAGGTCAATGAATAAGCTTGTTCTGGATAATACCCTGATCAAACCAGCTGAGCTGTGTTTTACAAATCCAGATCCATGGGCATTGCAAGACGCAAGTCGAGAGATGCTGGTTTCGGCTCTTTGAATCTGCAGTTTCTGTTATCAGTCAGACATGTTGGTTTTCTTGGAATATGAACCTTTCATGGTTTCATCCCAATACCAAAAATGATGTGTATCGTCTTGATCTGATACCAGCACAGTTTTTTTTTTTTTTTTTTATCAATGTAGAATTTCTATACCTGTGTGTGGAAGTGATAATGACTCGTTTATGTGTTAAAAACAATCTACTAAATACATACTACTTCATTATAAATAAAAACTTCCCAATGCCACTTGAAAAAATGTAGGCAAGACATCATGGCCCTTTGTCGGTTAATCTTCAACACTCGAAAATACTTATCACTTATAAATACTTATCACAATCATAGACATACTGGTTTGTAACACGAATAGTTTTACTGTTTACTGCACTTTGTTAATCTTCTAGTTGTTCACCTTAAGCGGATACTCAATCAGAAGTCTTAAACGTTCACCGAGAACCGCTTACTTCCAGGTTGCAAAATAAGGTGGACAGGGACAGAAAGAAGGGTTTTGTTTGTGACTTGTCTCCCTAGCTGTATGTGTGGGTTCATGTGTGGGATGTTGTGGCATTAGCATGTGTGGGTGATTCTGATTAGCAGCCCACTGACTATCTGTTGCACTGAAATTACTAAATTCCAGACCTGATCTGATCCTGCAGCCCTACAATTTTGAGATTGACCCATTTATCAGTTTCGAGCTGCAGCAGATAGCTTTTGATAGGTTGTGCTACTTCTGTCTTAATTCATATCAAGTGATTTGTATAGATAGCGCTTTTTATAATTCATATTGTTTAACGGCATGCATTAATGATTCGTATTCGACAATGGGCATTGGGATGCCGGAATCAATAGTTTTATCTTGTATAGTGTAGTGTTGTCACGGTACCAAAATTTCAGTATTCGGTACCGATACCATTGAAAATCCATGGTTCTCGGTACCAATTTCGGTACCAAAGCTTAATTTAGATTAAATTTACATAATTATATTAAAGTGTATATCACAAAGATGGAAACTGTAGTATTAAAAACACTTTACAATAAGATTCCATTTGTTAGATAACATTAGATAAAATGACCTAACAAAAAAAAACAATAGTTATATACTGTCGCAATTATTCTCCTTTAGGGGTTAATTTAAAAATACATTTTTAAAATCAAAAGTTAACATTATTTCTGTTAACATTATTTAAATGCACAATGAATGAAGTGAACAAACATGACCAATCAAGTGTTTTGTATTAAATAACATTCAAAAACATTAATTAATGTTGTAAAAATATATTGTTCACTCAATGTGTTATGTTAGATAACGCATTAAATGATGTTAATGAATGGTATCTTATTGTAGCATTACCAAACTATACAGGAGATAAAATATGTTTTATTTGACTTGACTATACTTTTATTTAATCCAAAACTGTATTCATATTTAACTTTAAAAGGGCATTTTAAACCTGCTAAGAGTTTAAACCTGCTTTTCTGACGGACTGATGTTAATGACGGCTTTTTATTTCTCATCTCCATAAATATATCTAGTAGTAAAGCTAATGCAAGGGCTAGAAATCAATTAATAGGCCTATGTCACACTTCCTCGTCGTCATGGAGAGCGCAGTTTGTACTCCCGTGGCGTCTGTCGTTGCTATACATCCATGAACGCACATGGAAAAGCGAGCGCGCCGCTTCTATTATGAGCGCGCTTGCCGCGCGCCATTTGAAATAACGAATCTGCACGCGCAAAAACATCAGCACCACATCAGCAGCAGCACCGCCGATCGCCATCAGCGCTTTTATGAAGAGGACGCAACTGCACGCGCTTCGGGCATGCACGCGCATCAAGTACCGGGTTTGAGAAAACCTGGTACCGTGACGTTTAAAAAAAAATTAGTACCGACTTGGTACCGAAGTACCGGGTCTTTTGACAACACTAGTATAGTGTGTCATAGTGGCGCCGGCGCATCTGTGAAGCTCACGACGTCATGAGAGGTATACTAGCATGATTTATTTCGGTCCTCAATGACGGGTTCCATCACATCTGTGACGCTGACCAATAGGAGCACAGAAGCTCCTCCATACACAGCTTTCAAACATGGCAAAACGAAAGGGAGACGATGGTATTGGTGCGGCTAGGTGGAATAATGCAATTGAAACAATATTCCTGCATTTATTATGATCTCTCAAGGGACGACCACGGGATGCATTCTGGAGAATGATAGCAAGCAACCTGGAAAGTACTGGAATTAGTATTAAGTAGGCTAGATGCCAGTGGCATATTGGGACATTGGCTGCTTCACTTTTCTAAACTGGAAGAGAGTGAAGGTGTTTCGTATAAATCTTTTTTTCCAGTCTACCCACAACTCACAATAATTTCAGGAGTCATGATCTGACACAGTGACTTTCGAAACAGAAATATTGTTTAGTCTGAACCAGACATTACAGCCCCCAGTGAGCAAGTCTGAGGCAACTGTGGCAAGGGAAAAACTCCATAAGATGTTTAGGCAGCGCCGGGAAAGAACCTGTGTGGGGAGCCCATCCTACTCTGGCATTGCAGTGAATTCATTTTCTTC
Source organism: Leuciscus idus (assembly GCA_021554675.1). NCBI lineage: Eukaryota > Metazoa > Chordata > Actinopteri > Cypriniformes > Leuciscidae > Leuciscus > Leuciscus idus. The sequence continues at coordinate 5,911,077 of CM038621.1, read as the reverse complement.
ATGTGGGTTTCTCGAGAAAAGTGAACACTGAGCTCTCTCTTCACCTCGTTTCATTGTTCATTGCTGGAGGAAGCAGAACTGTGTGTTTGCCACTTGCATATGAGGGGTTTTCCATCATCCAACTGTGTGTGAAGTGGTTCACCATATCTTTCCCTCAGACTCTCAGAACTTACAAGGGTTTTTACATTGTTAAATAAAAGAGTTTCTTTTCAAATGAGCTTTTAGAGGTCTAAATTTCATTTTGCGCAGTATTACGTTTTTCTAAATTGGTGACTAAATTGCTTTAGCGTCATAAACTTTCCCTCTGATGTTGAGAAAACAGGCGTAATTCCAATGTGTTTTTTTTAGAGTACAACTTTTTCTCATGGAAATATTTGGTTCCCATAAATCTGGATGTTTTTTCTCTGTTTCTGTAATTTGGATTAATTAAATTGGCAGAAAATCGAGTTTAATTAATGCAGTAATCTAGTTTAAAGGACTGTATTCAACACATTTGTAGCATTTAGTTTTTTCCTGAAATCCACTTGTGTTATATAATGTAAATTAGTGTATGTGTTATATACTGTGGTCTCAAACAGGACCAGGGTTGAGAACCACTGTTTAGAGAAATATATGTAAATACCTGTAATGAATCCCTGACCTCCACGTATTGGCATAGTTCACACACTGTAATTTATCCAGGAGGGTCGCCGCTGAATACTAAATAGATGGCGATAATGTGGGCGGCCATACAGTACAGGCCAAAAGTTTGAACACATTACTATTTTTAATGTTTTTGAAAGAAGTTTCTTATGCTCATCAAGCCTGCATTTATTTTATCAAAAATACAGAAGAAAAAAAATGTAATATTGTGATATATTATTACAATTTAAAATAATTGGTTTTTCAATTTATTATACTTTAAATGATCATTTATTTCTGTGATGCAAAGCTGAATTTTCAGGATCATTACTCCAGTGTATCACATGATCCTTTAGAAATCATTCTAATATGATGATTCATTATCAAAGTTGGAGACAGTTCTGCTGTTTAATATTTTTTCATAACCTGTGATACTTTTTTAGGATACTTTGATGAATAAAAAAATAAAATAAAAAAAGAAGCAAATGTTTTAAAAATAGAAATCTTTTGTAACAACAATATACACTACTGGTCAGTCATTTGGGGTCAGTGATTTTTTTTCTTTCTTTTTTTGAAATAAATCAATACTTTTATTCAGCAAGGATGTGTTAAATTGATAAAAAGTGATAGTAAAGAAGATTTATATTATTAGAATTATTTTTTTTATTATTTTTTTAAATAAATGCAGTTCTTTTTAACCTTTTATTCATCAAATATATTAGGCAGCAGAACTGTGTCCAACACTCATAATAAATCAGAATATTAGAATGATTTCTAAAGGATCATGTGATAGACTGGATGTCACATGTGACACTGAAGACTGGAGTAATGATGCTGAAAATTCAGCTTTGCATCACAGAAATAAATGATAATTTAAAGTATAATAAAATGAAAACCAATTATATTAAATTGTAATAATATATCACAATATTACATTTTTTTTCTGTATTTCTGATCATATAAATGCAGGCTTGATGAGCAGAATAAACTTCTTTCAAAAACATTAAAAATAGTAATGTGTCCAAACTTTTGGCCTGTACTGTATGCTAATAAGCTCACGGCTGTGACTTAAAACTATACAGTTTAGTTTTATTAAATGATTTTGGTGGACTTTAAAATGAAACTGAGTTTTGAATGTTAAAGTAGGAAAATTTTATTTCACTGTATGAACCATTTCATTTCAAGTGTATATTTCTTCAGAGGGATGCTGTGAGGTGACGAGTGTTTGTTCTCGGCACCCTCACAGATGGGGTTTGAAGCACTGATGGGTTGCCATGGCTACAGGAGGATGCTGTGGGTGAGATCTCACAGTCACATGGTGAATAAAAGTTTGTGCCTGTGATTGAGGCGTCTGGCTAGAGAGCACTAAAGCCCATTTCTGCGATGCTGAAGGCGTCGTTCGGGCTAGTGTGTCGGTCTACTGCGACTCAAAAAGGGTTTTGATTGATTTGTGCTTTATCTTTTTGGATCAGATTGAGGACATTTGCAAGTATTTACGGATCTCTTTATTTCCTTGGTGTCTCTTGCACATTTGGAGTAGTTTTGCTCATGATCCAATTACGATATCATAGTGCATTACGATATTTGGGACAAGGAAATCAGGCCTGGTTATCGTTTCTTTTCAGTCATTTGTTGGTTATTGATGCGTGTGTGCTTGTAAAGATGCTGCTGGGTAATATTGTGTCCTATCGATTCTGTTCACAATCCTTTCGTTCACTAATCTGTCTTCATTTCACCATATCATCACTAAAATATGATCAGATCAATGTTTAATATTTCTTTTCGGTTCAAAGTAAGCCTAGGACACTGGCTATGAAAAAAAAAAAACATATTTTTTTATCTCGTTCTCAGTGCCTGACGACCTCACGCCTGAGGAGCAGAAAGAACTGGAAAACATCCGCCGCCGAAAGCAGGAGCTGCTGGACGACATTCAGGTAAATAATGAACTGCTGTGAATCATTTATTCAACTCTATCTCACTATTCAAAAGTCATTCACGCTTTATATTATATTACAATTCATGCATGGATTTGACTGGCTTATTCATTTAATAATCTACAGTTCAGGGGTCCAGACTACGACAAAATGGTAGCATTTTGCTAACGACTGAATTTTGTTAGAGGTCGCATTGGTGCCATCAGCACGTTGGCCAAATGATAATAGCTGCCTTTTATGTTGCATATGAGAAACATCATATGGCAACCTAAACAAGAGTGAAACGAAACCGTTTACTTGCGGTGCCGTTCTCAATCATGCTACACCGTAACTACACGTCGTTTGAATTCACCGAAGAATTAATAACATCGCAGAGAGATCTAGTGCAAAAGCATTTAAATTCGGCGCAGAATTCTGTTATGAACCATAGATATCAGATCAAATGTTGTTAAAGGCTTTTCAATCCACAAATCATCAACATTCACCATCCAGCAATGTAGCGATGCTAACTGTAACCATGGTATTGTGGCAGAATGTTTGTTTTACATCATCTCAGGGTTCGTACAACCTTTTAAGAGTGGAATTTAAGCACTTTAAGGGCTTTCAAGTGCTTTACACTTGTTCCAGCACTTCAAAGATCCAATTTTAATATTATTTGTAGTGTGATGATTTATAAAACTAAAAGTTTAAAGATGTAGGAAACTAAAACTTCATGGCAATGAAACGCTTTTATTTAAAAAAAAAAGAAAAACATGAAATTACCACTATAACCGGTAGATGGCGGCAGAGGAGCACCATTTCCACTCCCTATTAAAAAAAAAAAAAAGAATTAATTAACAAAGTCTCAAGAAAAACAAGCTTTTCTTCTCGAACAACGAAATTTTATCTCCTTTTACATTCATTTTATAATCACTGAAGCTGTCGGTCAGTTCAGTGTGATACTATAAAATAACAATTTAATAAGAGTGGAATATTTACTGTTGTTAATAATGATGGTTCATTTTAAGTGATTTACTGTCAAATTTACAATAAACAAACAAATATTATTAGTAATTGCACTTCTTAATGCAAAAAAATACTTATTTTTTTAGTAAATATAAAATAAATAGTAAAAATAAATATATAGTAACAGAGAAATATAAAAAAATAAACAGAAATAAACAAAATAATTAATAAAAATAATAAAAATAAAATAAATAATTAGTTATATTATTATTTAATATTATCCCACATCTGCTATATAAGATGTGAAAATGATTTATTCTGAAATAATAATAATAATAATTATAATAACTTAAGGAATCTACAAATATTTGTGGTATAAGAATTTGACTTGTAATTCACCAAGTATGAACACCGTTAGTCCAAAAAGGAAATGACTCAAGCTGACAGGAACAGGGTGGACTTGTTTAGAAAAGAACACTCACACATGAGCCAAACACTGATCACTTCAGCTCTACTACTATAACACAGTCAAATGGATTTGATCTGTCAGGGCGCTGACCTCCAGCATACTATACACTCACTTAAAATTCCTTTCGTTTTCCATGGGAATGTATAATTTCCTAGCACACTCCGTTTACATTGTTAACAAATTTAAGACAACTTCCCTCCCCTTTGCAAACCAAATTTCTACATCTTGAGGTCCTCTGACAAAAGTGGTTCTGTTCTTGAGGCAGTTTTCCTTTGGGGAGGACAGACGTCTTGAGGAATGTGTGTTTTCTCTGGTTTTGTGGAAAACAAAAACAGGCTTTTCTTTGCTAGTGAATTACAAACAGGAAGATATTACTTGAGCTTGACAAACACTTGAGAGCGAGTTTCACCACCATCCAGCTGAAAATGAATACGAGGAGGGGAAAACTCTTCATTGTGTGACCTCAGGACCAGCCCGGCTCCAGACCGTCACTAAACTCTTGGCAGAAGAGACAGGCCTGTTGCCCTAAAACCATTAATCTCCCCAAAGACATGGTAAAATAATCCAATTCTGATGTCTGTAGTCTTTACTTTGGGGCCGTTCTCCAGTTGTCCTCCTTTAATGTCATGTATATATGCCGTCTAGAGCAAACGATTCATCCGCTGGAATTAGATTTGAGCCGTTAATGTCAGGCCTCGTGAGCTGGGACAGGACACATGCAGAGAGTGCCACCATACTCTCTCTTGTAGTGGTCCATGGTTCGTTCTCATACCTAAAAAAAAAAAAAAGGGGGAGATTATCCTACTGTTCATAAAACATTCACTACTAGGCTTAAAAGATATAACCAGTTTAGATGGAAAGCATCTCAAACTGACTAGCTGAAGATTTTACTGTAGCTAAACCCATTAATAGACATAGTACTTCCTTAAGTTCACGGTACTCTCGCCATCTCTGAAAAGCCAGGCTTATGTTGATTCTTGTTTTATTACGAGCTCTGTCGCGATCTCATGTTGTTTCATTTCTCATCTGTATTGACCACTATATGGTGTGACGTAATTATCTCTGGAGTCTCGTTTGATTTGAACCCTCTCATGTCCTCTCTCCACAGCGTCTGAAGGATGAGATAGCCGAAGTGACCAGTGAGATCGAGAACCTGGGTTCCACCGAGGAGAGGTGAGTGGACGTCCCCTCACAGACTACTCATACACACTTCATTTCCACTGATGAGTCATGCGTGAGGTCAAATCTGCCTAGCATCTTAGCATCTAGCTACACCATCTTCTTGAATGTCAACCCATCCTGTTTTATTTTATTTTATTTATTTTATTCGAAGCTGTTAAACTATTCAAGAAAATTGAAGTCACAGTATTTCCAGAGAACTGTCTTGTGTTGTTCAAAATGAGAACCAAATTGCAATTCCCGATCCCATTTGGATTCCATAAGACCTCTTTTGTTCAAGGCAGTAGGTGTTTAAATTTTGGGTCCATCAGCCAGAGATTATGAAGCATATGAAATAAACCTCATGACATCTTTTGTAAAAGGGTATAAAACAATAAACATCATGGGTTATGTTTTATAATCTACTGATCATTGTCCCCGCAGGAAAAACATGCAAAGGAACAAACAAGTGGCAATGGGCCGTAAGAAATTCAACATGGACCCCAAAAAGGTGATTAAGCAGTCTATTAAAGCGTGTATCTATGTGTATCATATGTCTTAGAGGCTAAACACCTTGAACGTGTGTGTTTGCAGGGGATCCAGTTCCTCATTGAAAATGACCTTCTGAAGAACACCAGTGAAGACATCGCACGGTTCCTCTACAAGGGTGAAGGTCTTAACAAGACTGCAATAGGAGACTACCTGGGAGAGAGGTGTGTGTGATTATTAGTACAAATACTGCAACCAGCACATGATTTGGTGGAGGCGATTGGGGTCACATGCCTTTAAAATAGAAAATGAACTTACATAAAACAGTAATAATAGTGATATTATTATTATATTGCAGCAATTTGCATCATCATTTGTTAAATTCATGCCAATTTTTTTCAAGTTTTAGAGATATCTAAGTGCTTTGTGACTTTTGGTACTATAAGGCATGGTCACATTAGTGAAATTTCAGTGAATATCGCTGGCAAAAAGGTCTATCATCCATTCTCAGTAGAGTAGTGATGCACAAAGCACTACTTAAACAAGTCACTTTCAAACCAAGCACCTTTCTGTTGGTCAACGCGACGAGTCTGCATGAAGAACGTGAACAGGATGTGAAATATGTGTGGAGAAACGCCATTACGGGAAATTCCAAATCGCAAAGACTTCTATTGAAATGACTGGATTTTCATAAGTTTTGCCGAGCATTGGTTTTAGAACCCAGAAGTGTCTCAAAAGTTTATATGTCAAGTCCATTGCTTTGGTGTTGTATATTTGCATTGCTATCTAAATACTATCTAATTAAAATCCGAATCAATAAAATATTATAAATGTTGAATTCACCAAAATGCATATCGTGTAAAAATTAGACTTCTGAGGATGGAAATGGTATTAGATCTCTTCTACACCTTTAAATCCACCTATCAACTGGTCCTTCTGGTTAATTCCTGGAAACCAGTGTCATCTTCCCACTGTAATTTGCTGAGAGACAGGATAATGTGGATTGTCCTGTAAATCCCATCCGCATCTGTCTTTGATTAGCCTTTTATCCGGACTCTAAGCTCATTAGACTCTTCATATTTTAAGGAATGCTGACTCAAACAGGACTGAAATTCAGACATGTTATTCTAGTTCACTGGGCAACACCTAGTGACTTGGTTGCGTCTGCACAAGAATTCCTTCTTCTCGATCTCATCCTGGGTTTCGTTGCCTCCGCCTCCTTGTTTTCTGTTCTTCCTCGGGTCTGGGTGTGGCTGCTGAAACACTCAGGAAACGGAGAGCAGAGCTTTCTGTGACAGCAGATCAGATTGTGTCTCTGAGCACTTCAGCTCCTCTGTTAGGGAGGGGGGTCTGCAGTGCTGTGTCCCGTGAGTGGACTGTCACCAGATCACCGGGAAAGGGTGTAGAGAGGATGAGATCGCCCTCATTCCCCATGTGGGATATCACATCCTCCGCTTGCTGAGGATAAATGTCATGGTTTCGAAAAGTGATGCAGTGCTGAATGATCTCACATACACTTTGTCTTGAGTAAATCTTAAGCTGCGACCCAAATGACGCACTTGTGCACTATGTACTCATCTATGTAGTCACACTATTTATACTTAAAAACATCACTGAATCGTGCATACGCATGCGAATTGGGACACACCTATAGACGAGACCACATAAGTGACACATTTGCTTATTCTTATTGCATGTAAAAGTGCAGTAATTATTCAAAATGTCTCCTTTTGTGTTCCATGGAAGAGAGAAAGCCATACAATAACATGAGTGGTTAAAAAAAATGACAGAATATGTATTTGTTGGTGAATTATTCCTTAAAGGGACAGTGCACTAATAAATTAATTTGGTCATCTATTACTCACCCTCATGTCGTTCCAAACCTCTCAGACTTTTGTTCATCTTCAAAACCCAAATGAAGATATTTGTAATGAAATATGAGAGCTTTCCGTTAATTCTACCAAAACTTTCACGTTTTGAAATGTTCATGAAGACATTGAAAAAATAATCAATATGAATAGAGTGTTTTAATGCAAAACTGTTGAAGAGGCGTGATCTATACTTATGACGAACAGATTAAATTTAGGCTTTTATTCACACACATACATTATATATATATATATATATATATAGATATAGATATAGATATAGATATAGACCTAGATGAACTAAGGTCTTATGGGTTTGGAACGACTTGAGGAATTGATGGCAGCATTTTTTGAGTGAACTATCCCTTTAAACTTCTGTTACTCCAATAAAGGCCCATTCATAGCATTAGCGATAATGATAAAGATACAGTTCTAAAGATCATCTACACCACAACTAACAATAACGGGACAGAGAAACTATATCATTGGAATCACTTTTTAAAATTGATTTTTTATTAATTTTTTTCCCAGTTGATGAACAATAAAACATTGACAGCCAATCAGAATCCATCCTGCTTTAAAGAGCTCGAACATTTAAAGCGACAGTCGACAAAACTACAGCTTGCACTTATAATAAACAGAACGTCATCGTCCGTTGGTCTGAATGCTATTATAATTATCGTTGTAGTTATCTTTATAGTTATCATTCTTGGTGTGAACTGGCATTAAGATGCTTTGGATGAAAGTGTCTGATACTCACCTCTTGCTCTCCTTTCCACATTGTTCAACAGGGATGAATTGAATCTCCAGGTCCTTCATGCGTTTGTGGAGCTGCATGAGTTCACTGATTTGAATCTGGTCCAGGCTCTCAGGTAAAAGTTGCAGTTGTGAATAACTGTAAATAATATGTATCCTGTGCATGTTTGAAATTTACGAAAGGTTTAATACATTTGTATTAAACAGTGTTCTCCACTTGACCTTTCATTTCCAGTGTGATGTGTGATATCAGCTGTGATTTTGAAATATCCTTCATATGTTTGGTCAGACCTAATATCACTGATGTTCGTCTCCACACAGGCAGTTCCTCTGGAGTTTCAGGCTTCCTGGCGAGGCACAGAAGATTGACCGAATGATGGAGGCGTTTGCCCAGCGCTACTGCCAGTGCAACCCGGGAGTCTTTCAGTCCACAGGTGGGTCTACTGTACGTTGTAGTCTGGGTTCGGTGTTTAAAGGTGCTGAAGGGTAACTTGTTCACTCTACTAAAGCATAAAAATACCATAATATGTTTGCATATATTGAAGTTCATACTCGTTTCTCTGAAAAACACTTCTACAGCCAGTTATTTTACTTTGAAATGTGCGTTTCCAGGCTGGAATGTTTGTTTTTGGTTCGGTTTGTGATACCCGTAGCCAGTTTTCATTGTCCATTGTGCTCGTTCCTGTTGCGTGAGCTCAAACTGGCGATCCGTGTGAGCGCCGTCGAGTCTGAGGAGCAGGAGGCGGGAGAAACGACGATCTCCGATATTTTTAATTCGACTGCAGTACCACATTCGACCACTAGTTGTCATTCTTACAGACTGCACCTTTAAACCTGCGTTAATAACATTTCCAAGAAACTTGAGGAGTGTTTCACCAATACTGCTTTCCCTAGTAATACTCACAAATTGAGAGCTGGAAATATCGAATTAGACACACCATGCCATTTAAATGCCATTTACCAGTAGCTGATATTTACAACACATGTAAATATAGTTAAATGAAAGTTTCCCCGCAAATGGCATCAACTTTTATTGTGTCATGCTAGAAGAATGTAAAAATCCCGCACACATGCACAGCCTTTAAATTCTCTCTCTTCCTTCCAGGACGTTGTTCTTGTCACGATCACCCTCTGTAACTCCACAGTTCTCCTCATTAGCATTCATTCGAGTTATGAGAGTGAAATATTTAATAAATGGCCAGTGTGCCTCTGAAAATGATAGTGTTTGAAAATGCTGAATCAGAAGCAATGTCAGTGTGGATGTTTGTAACGAACTGCTTGTTTGCTTGTTTTGCAGACACATGCTACATCTTGTCCTTCGCCATCATCATGTTGAACACCAGCCTTCACAACCCAAACGTGAAGGACAAGCCCCCAGTGGAGCGCTTCATCTCCATGAACAGAGGCATTAATGAGGGAGGAGACCTGCCAGAGGACCTGCTCAGGGTTGGTCTCCTCTCACTTCTACTGACGTCTGTAGATGTGTTCATATTCTTGTGTTTGTATTAGTGTTGTAGCGCTGTGTGCTATCTTTGTCCCTTATCCCGATTCACTTTCAACAGCGCTTCTTACAAATCACTTACTGCACGGTCCATGTGACGCTTCACACAATCTTTTTTTTTTTTTTTTTTTTGTGTATTTCATCAATAGATACTTTTTCTAAATTGTGAGCTCAGAAACAAACATTTGAACAAATGAAATCTTACCGCTTTTCTATTTTTCATCGTGTAGTTTGCGCGGTGGTGTGATCTCGGGGTTGTACTGTACCGTGCAAAATGAACAAGGGTATAAAGTATATTCATAAAATAAAGTAAGAACGAATAAGTCGGGAAATACAAACAAGGGGAATGTGCCAAATCAGTGCCCAGGCCACCGGGATTTCACTTTTCCCAGCTACTCCCGTTGGCCAATCCGAGACTGCCTTATAATTTAGCACCGTTAGACTATTCATAATAAAATTATGGCACTTCAGGTGAAAAACGTCCTCCTCAAATTACACGAAAAATGTTTACATTTAAAATCGTTTAGATTTCATTTATTCAAATGTTTGTTTCTAAGCTCAAAATTTAGCAAAAGTAAAATTGAAACAAAGGGAGAAAAAGGCAAATATCCACTGATAATGTAACCAAACAACAGGAAACGTCTGGTTTCAATTGTTCATTTGTGCATTTGCATTGTATGGTCCTAAAGCTGAGCTGTGAAGCGTTACACGGACACGGCACCTGCAAAGAAAATGATTCTCAGGTTTACACCGTAACAGTCTGATACTCAAAGGGGTTATTGGTCTACATTTTCTAATTCGTCTTCCTTCGCCCATCAGGTATAATTGAGGACGCAAATGCAAATAAATGTACATGATTAAATTACTAAAATGCAGAGTAACAAATGGCAAGAATGAGCAGAACAGAATAGCAGGAAATGAAAGAAAACATGTTCAGAATTGAGCTTTAATTACTTTGTTTACAGGAAAAGTCCAATAGCGATGTGTAGATTGTGTGATTGATGAACGTTTCTAACGCGACATTTGAAATTATAAAAATTTAATATATATATGGGCAGAAATTGGGAAATAGTAAGTAGCTCATGGCGGGACCCACTTTATAGACAAGATGATATTGTCCAACAATGAATAACTTTTTTATATACACTATATAGTGTTATCTGTCTCTCCTTATAAGGGTATTTGAGGCCGTTCTGTAGGTTGCGTTCGTGTGTTCGTTCATCTTTTGAGCTTCATAGTGTTTTGCTTTGACTCCTACAGAACCTATATGACAGCATCAAGAACGAGCCCTTCAAAATCCCAGAGGATGACGGCAATGACTTGACACACACTTTCTTCAACCCGGACAGAGAGGGCTGGCTGCTCAAACTGGGTGAGTGGGACTACATGACACAATCTCACTTATGTGCATATTCTCTACACCTACATTTGAATAAGAAGTGTCCTGTCCAAACACACACACACACACACACACACACACACACACACACACACACACACACACACACACACACACACACACTTCTATAAGCTCATCTGATGATCCTCACACACTATACAGTAGCACATCTTTCCCTCTGCACTCTTGATGGATCAGTATCTCTTGATCAGTATCACATCATATGAAGCTAATAACACTACATGATCAGAATGAATCAGCTGCACGACTTCATTTTAATTCGATTTGGACGTTGGGAATCAATATCCCAAGCTGTCACTGTCATGAGGCGTAAGAGAAACTGCACTTTGAGATGGACACTCTCTATAGATAAAGTATTATAAGCCTGTTCAGAAACTTGTTCTTAAGAAGTTTCAGGAATTCCTATATAATACTTAATCTTCATGGTTACACCGCTAATGAGAATAATACATTATAACGCCTTGAATTATGATGAATTATACTCATTACAAGTACATCCATGAATACTGTAAAATGTGATGAACACACCAAGTAGATTCTGTATTGATGTACTACATTCTTATTATTATAGACCTAAAAAGGTCCTGAAAAGAGATATTTTCCACATAAACGGACAGGAAAATGAGTGTGAATTGAATGTCTGCTGATTCCAGTGTACACTTGTACTTTGATTCCCTGTTTTGTTTTTGGAGCGTTCCTCTGTAACTCACAGTTCCTTTCTTTGATCAGAGAAGGCAGCGTATGTGGGGAGTATGATTTTCCTATTTAATTTAATTATTTTGTTTCCTTTTCTTCCTCATTTGTTTGTTTGTTCCCATGATTTTGGCTGTTGTCTTTCCCTCAGGAGGTATGTACACCTGTTCTTCCCAAACAATCGCTCATCTCTCCGCTCTCGGGTGCTTTTTGGTGATCAAGCCTTGCTTCCTGTCCCCTGTTTCTGTTATTAGCCACCGTAGGGTCATTATTTCCCATGGGGTTCGTCCTTCCATGAGTTCACTCTAGTTTTTTTTTTTTTTTACATGTTCCTTCATTTGTTTGTCTGACGGCTCGTTTTATCCATCGAATCAGCGATTCGTCCACGTGCCGCCCTGTCTCTGTATGGTGGCGGGTGCTTGGGTTTTGATTTTGTGGCCAGTGTATTGAAGAGCACCTCTCTCTGTTTGCTGTGGTGTCTCTCTCTCTCTCTCTCTCTCTCTCTCTCTCTCTCTCTCTCTCTCTCTCTCTCTCTCTCTCTCTCTCTCTCTCTCTCTCTCTCTCTCTAGTGTCGTTTGCACTTTGGGAGCTGCAGGATTTTCTGCTTCCTCTCAGTCTGAACGGAGCCCAACAAACACCAATGAAAACGGCAACAGAAGAAAATTAAACGCATAAGATTAAAGGATGGTTCACCCAAAAATGAAAAAAAATTGGAAGTAGGGGTGGGCGATATTTTAGTAGACGTTAAAAGTTTAATGTGAGCTTGCAGTGCTGTGCTGTCATGAAAGTTTTATTTTTATCAGCATGCATTTTTAAGTCTTGCCAGTTTTAAACATTCAAGCCATTTTACACCATTAAGTTGGTGCTCAACAGCTCGTGTGCGTCTTATCGTTCTTAATCATTCAAAAATCGTGTCAAAATGCCTTTATTGGTGAGAGTCCTTGTAAACGCAGTCAGTTATTTCTAGAATAAACATAAACATATACTGTGTCAATTCATTATATCTGTGCATTCGGTCTTAAAGGGACAGCAGCCTAATAAACCCGATGCCTGTCGATGTTAATCAAAAATAATGTTAATTAAACAAAAATACAAAGAGAAAATCACCCACAGTTCTCGACTGAATGACTTTTGTAGCTTTAATTCATACAGAAAATACTACGCAGGTTTATTTGATTTATTCATTATCAGTAATATTTCATATTTTTGATAGACCTGAAAAACTTCAAACACTATTTATTCCATTTGTATGTTATTTTTTTCTGTTGCATTTATATTTATATTAGTTTATTATAATTAGCTTCTACTCGCATTAGTCAGACTAGCATTATTTTATGCGGCGAATTGGTGTCGAAAATTATGAAATTTCAATTGTATCTAAAATTTTTATGTTTTGAATTTTGGCAAAATAACTGTATCTTGATATATATATATATATAACGTTATAGTGAAATAAAATGACTAATATCGTGACACAGGTTTTTGCTCATATCGCCCACCCCCATTTCTGTGGAAAAGAGCAGCTTGGACTTTCTTCAAAACGTCCTCTTTTGTGTTTTATGGAAGAAGGAAATCTTCTGTTTGGGGAAAAATGACTTCATTTCTCTGTGAACTCTTCCTTTAAATATGATGTTCAGTCATTTCACTGCTAATGGTTGTAATGGCTGGACTGGTGAACATTCAAGTGGTGTTTGATCCGTTTAGACTGAGTCAGAAAACTGCACCTGGACCAAAGACTGCTATTCTTCATGCTCTACGTAATGTGTGTGTGTGTGTGTGTGTGTGTGTGTGTATATGTGTGATGCTGGACTGCAGCGCTGAGGAAAATGTGTGTGTGTGTGTATGTGGTTAGATCGGACTCACCACTATGATGCTGGGTGAGGGTGGGTTTCAATTGATGGATCAGACTGACTTCACTAAGGCTGATACCAAAGCAAAACCTCAGCATTCATATAATAGATTCAGTAGCACTTCAGTTTAGGGTCCAGCTCTCACTATTAACTAGTTGCTTATTATCATGCATATTACTAGGATATTGGCTGTGTATTAGTACTTCTAAAGCACATATTAATGCCTTATTCTGCATGACCTTATTCTACATCCCTTAATCTGAACCAATTCCTGAACTTGACTACCTTACTAACTATTAATAAACAGTAATTAGGAGTTTATTGTGGCAAAAGTTGTGGTTAATAGTTGGTTAATAGTGAGAATTGCACCCTAATCTGAAGTGTGATTATAATATGAGACGTGTGATTGCTGAAGCTTCCGGCTGTCTCGTGAGAGATGTGACTAGGAAGGCCCATCCATCGCCCAGCGCTGTATCCGTGTCAGTCCTCCTCACTCCCTCTGTGGACCGGCTTCTGCTCTACGACCGTAATAACAGCCCATAACTCAGCCAATCAGCTTGCTCAGAAACTCTGATCCGTGTTCGTGTGTGTGTGTGCCGCTCATGCCAGGACTCGGATCAGGATCAGGATCAGGGAAGCTTTAGGGTGGTCGACGTGCCCTGCTTGTGTGCCGTGCCGGATCACATCTGAAACTACTGTAAATAGCATTAGGCCTGTCACGATCATACATTTTTCTCTGATGGTTTTTAAAATATTTTACTTGGAAACATTTATTTAAATAAGCCCATAAAAAAGTTAAAGTTAAAATATTTCTCAAAATATAATATAATATAATATAATATAATATAATATAATATAATATAATATAATATAATATAATATAATATAATAATGGTCAAACTTTTAAAATAATTATGTTTTTTTAATGTTTTTGAAAGAAGTCTCTAATGTTCACCAAGGCTGTGTTTATTTGATAAAAAATACAGTAAAATAATAAAATGTTAATATATTTTAAAATGTAATTAATTCCTGTAATGGCAACGCTGAATTATCGGCAGCCGGTCACATGATCCTTCAGAAGAATATTTTGTATATTTTTTGCTAAAATATTAATTATTTGAATTTGAAGTTTAAGCTGCACAATTATCTCAAACATTTGCAATAAGATCAAATAACCGCAATCAGACGATTAATCAATAAGTCGCGACAGGCCATTTTATAGTCAATATGAACGCAGATTTTATGAACTCATATTCATTGAGAGATTTCATATGATATTTGTACAGTACTTTTACTGCAGAATCAGCTAGCCTACATTATAATGTGGAAAGGAAATGCTGAATAGATGGGAATACACCTTCCCCTGTATATTCTTCTTTTTTCCCCCCTTTTTTAATTTTGTTATGATTAATAAATGATTTAAAAAATGCCTATGGACATGTTATGCATCATCTACCCTGCTGACACACAGTTAGTTAAACGTGTTGTTGGTTGCACTACACTGTCTATTAATTGTGAAGGCATCATCCACTGTGATCAGGTGTCCCTGCAGAGGTCAGAGGTCATCCTCGGGTCACTGAGACCAGTGTTTACCTTGCGGTCCCTATAGAGAGGAGAAATGAGCTCAACCTGATAGCAGATTACTAACATCACCATACGTGACCCTGGATCACGTCACCAGTCTCGAGTCGCACGGGTATATCTGTGGCAATAGCCAACTATACATTGCATGGGTCAAAATTATCCATTTTTCTTTTATGCCAAAAATCATGAGGATATTCAGTAAAGATCATGTTCCGTGAAGATATTTAGTAAATTTCCCACCGTAAATATATCAAAAATGTATGTGTGTGAGTGAATGCTGCACAATCGCCAACATAAATGAACAACTTTAAAGGAGATTTCTCAATGTCTCGATTTTTTTTTGCACCCTCAGATTTCAGATTTTCAAATAGTTGTATCTCGACCAATGGAAAGCTTATTTATTCAGCTTTCAGGTGATGTATAAATGACTGGTTTTGTGGTCCAGGGTCACCGATAGAGCCCTGAAGTGATGTGTTCTCGTAGTCCCACCCATACGTGTGCATCACACGGGTTCCCCTGGTCCCTCATCGGGGGTGTTTAGGAAGTGAAGGGATGTGTCAGAGGAAGAGCAGCTGTCAGGTGGTGTGTGATGGTGGTGGAGGGTCACTGATGGACTGGTTTGAGCATGGTGTGCTGCTGGTAAGGAATGCTGTGCTTGGGTCTCATTGGACATGGAGTGGCTTGTAGAAGAGCTCATTGTCTGTTCATCCGTCTGTCTGTCTGTCTGTCTGTCTGTCTGTCTGTCTGTCTGTCTGTCTGTCTGTCTGTCTGTCTGTCTGTCTGTCTGTCTGTCTGTCTGTCTGTCTGTCTGTCTGCTCCTCTGCCGCTCAACTCTTCAGCTGCTCGTCTGACGGCTCATGCGCTAAAGCTAACGCTCATCTTTTGTTCCTCAGGAGGACGTGTCAAAACCTGGAAAAGACGGTGGTTCATCCTCACTGATAACTGCCTTTACTACTTTGAGTACACTACTGTAAGTACTGAAGAACATGTCACGCTGCAGTAGGAGATTTATGTTCATTTGTCTTATATATTTGTCTTATTAGACATTATAGTCTCCCTATAACAAAATAATTTATATACACTACTGTTCAAAAGTTTTAGATCTGTAAGATTTGTTATGTTTTTAAAAGAAGTCTCTTCTGCTCACCAAGGCTGCATTTATTTGATAAAAAAAACTATTAACTAAATTAATATTGTGAAATATTATGACAATTTAAAATGACTGTTTTCTATTTTAATATATTTTAAAATGTAATTTATTCATGTGATCAAAGCTGAATTTTCAGCATCATTACTCCAGTCTTCAGTGTCACATGATCCTTCAGGAATCATTCAATATGATGATTTACTGCTCAAGAAACATTCATTATTATTATTATTATCAGTGATGAAGACTGTTGTGTACACATTTTTTTCAAAATTCTTTGATGAATATAAAGCTCAAAAGAACAGCATTAATTTAAAACAGAATATTTTCTAACATTATAAATGTCTTTACTGTAACTTTTGATCAGTTTAACTCATCCTTGATGAATAAAAGTATTGATTTATTTTATCTCTTTCCCCAAAAAATAAAATAAAAATTCTTACTGACCCCAAACTTTTGAACGCTAGTTTTTAATGTTACAAAAGCTTTAGATTTCAGATAAACGCTGTTCTTTTGAACTTTCTATTCATCATAGCATCATGAAATAAAAATGTAAAAAACTGTTTTCAACATTGATAATAATCATAAATGTTTCTTGAGCATCAAATCATCATATTAGAATGATTTCTGAAGGATCATGTGACACTGAAGACTGGAGTAATTCAGCTTTGATCACAGGAATAAATTACACTTTACTGTATATTCACATAGAAAACAGCTGATTTACATTGGAATAATATTTAACAATATGACTGTTTTTGTTTGTATTTTTAATCAAATAAATGCAGCCTTGGTGAGCAGAAGAGACTTCTTTTAAAAACATTAAAAATCGTTCCGATCTAAAACTTTTGACCAGTAGTGTATATATATTTATATATAAATTACATTTATTTATTTAGTCTCGTCTTAAAAAAAACTGTAATATTGTTAAATATTATTACAATTTAAAACAGCTGTTTTCTATTTTAATATATTGTCAAATATAATTTATTGAATGTATAAATGTAGTTTAATGTATCAAATATAATGTCACATGATCCTTCAGAAATCATTCTTATATGAGGATTTGCTGCTTAAGAAACATTTATTATTACAACACATATCAATGTTGAAAACTGTTATAAAAAAATAATTAAAAAAATCAAATTCTTTGATGAATAGAAAGTTCAAAAGAACAGCATTTATTTGCAAAACTACGATTCATCCAGTCATTAAACAAGTGAAGTTTCTATGAGCGAGTCATTGAATAATCTTCAAATCAATTAATCATTTTTAAATTGATTGCGGCAATTAACATTTTATCAGAACCTCCTGGAAATCACATGCAGAGAATCGTGATCTGTGTTTGAAACACACACACACACACACACACACACACACACACACACACACACACACACACACACACACAAAATCACGATTCTCAATTTATCCAGAATCGTGCAGGTCTAATATGAACACACACACTATCGGTCAATTATTAAATTTTTTATTTTTTTTAAGAAATAATGATAAACACAAACTAATGTGTCTCTTTTCATGTAGGATAAAGAACCGAGAGGCATCATCCCTCTGGAAAACCTCAGCATTCGTGAAGTGGAGGACAAGAAACCGGTAAAACGTCTTTTCCTGCAGTTTAAACTCCATTTATCTGGAGGCAACCTGATGAATTTACTCCGTTTGCATGATGATCTTTTAACTTGAGAGAATTCAACACTTGTCCTGCATCTCAATAACACATGCATACTATAGTGTGCTAGGAGTAGTGCGTCCTAAATCAGATTATATTGGGAATCGAGGGGCTAAAGATGTCCGGATACAGAGACGCATTATTAGAAAGTGATGGATTTAGCCTGATTCTGACACTCTTCTACACCTGACATCACTGTGAGAAACACTGTGTCTCCCTCTAGTGGTCAGACGTGTGATGGTCTGCCTGTGTTTGCTTCTCAGAACTGCTTTGAGCTCTTCATCCCGGATAATAAGGATCAGGTGATCAAGGCGTGCAAGACCGAGGCTGACGGACGTGTGGTCGAGGGGAATCACACGTTCTACCGCATCTCTGCTCCCACCGTAGAGGAGAAGGACGAGTGGATGAACAGCATCAAGTGAGTGTTGATATGCTGAGTGAAGGCATGTTCTGCTTTAAATACACACACACAAACCGAGGGGCCAGTATTGAGTATAATCCAGAATGTTTATTTTGGGTCAGGTCCAGATAATTGTTAAATATCCCTGTTTTATTACACAGTTCACTGGAGACTCTCTCTTGTTTCTGATTGGTCAGTTGCAACATTGTGGAGGCAAATATTTTTCTAGTCACAAAACTGTATAATTTGACCAGTGTCCGATTCAAGTGATATCCTACATATCTGTGCTAGTTTCATGTTTATCATCTCACTCCAATCTCTTTTCTGATATAATATGTCAATATTTAAAATCCATTTAAGTCGTAAAATCTGATGGGACATTATTCCTGACTTGATCTATACATTATGCCTTATTTCAAGACACATTTATTTCTATAGCGCTTTATACAATACAGTAGGCATGTGCCGGTATCAAATTTTCATGCTGCGATTAATTGATTGAGCTTTTATCACGGTATACGGTATTGTCACGATATTTTAATTGCTCAAGAGAAATGGATGGATTGGGGGGGGCTGTAGAAAAAAACAACTTGCATCACAATAGGTGTAATTGTGATTGTCAAAACATTTGATAACTAAACTGAATTTCACACATTTTCACGATTTCAATTCAATTCGATTTCAATCTTGATTCAATATTGACTCTTTGGATAAATATTAGGTAGGCTACAGTAGATAGCCTACATTTTAATATTTCTCTAGAAAAATATATATCTCACATAATGCTGTAAACATACAGAGAGCCCTGTCAGCTGGTATTATTAAAGGTAAAAAAAAAAAAAAAATTAAATATAATTTGGTTTTCATTATAATAAAAATTATGACACAAGTAAAAATATAATACAAATGTAATATAGTGCACATATTTAGCAAAATACTCCTCTCTATAGCTATTTTTTCTAGTCAACTAACGTGGTCATTAAATGGCTTTCCTGAGGTAAATGTAACGTTCTGTGACATAATTGTTCACCTGCAGTTTTATTGACCTCTTTCCGTGGTTGAAAAACACTGATTGATCGATATTATGTATGAGGCATAAATACCTTTCGGTAAGTTGTACTGTATCTTTAAATAATGATCGGTTTGCTTGAACTGAGGCGCTACAGCGATCTGTCACGTCACATTTACAAGCGCCAAAACGGTATTTATTGTCTGAATTTCGTAATAAAATGGACAGAACCTGAGAGCTGAGAATTTTTTCATATCAAAAGTAAGTGTCTTACATCTGTCTAGTCTGTCGGTGTCAGTGTCCTCTTTGCTCCGTGATTTTTCTCTGCGTGAGAAAATGGATGTGTGGCGTGAGAGCGTGTGAAAACTGTAAATTGCATGGGTCTCACGCTGAATGCGTAGAGTTGACAGCCCTGCTTTTAGAAGGGGGATAAATCCTTTATTTTACCGTCTATGGATAAATCGTCGGCAGCGTTCCTCCTTCCGCCATGCTTCTTCTCCATGTGAGGATTGTTTACATTAGACTAGAGCGTGCACTGCGCCGCATGCACACAGCGCTTCTACATGTGGGGATTTTTTACATCAGAGTGCGCACGTGTTTCTCGCAGTATACGCAGTGTTTGTTTAAGCGGTTGATGGAAAATAAGCTAATGCGCGTTCTATAAATATAAATTCTGATCTATTATTTTTCACGGTATTTTGAAGTGCCCGCGATAACAATATCGTGCATATTCATTACCGCGATTTATCGCATTACCGAATACCGGCACATGTCTACAATACAGTACAGCTCAGTTCAGTTTTGTTTGAATCTCTCAGTGAAGTCAAATCAATAACATTATTGGATATCAACTGTCTTTTAAACTCCACCCTATTATTATGCTATTTTCAAGGTTCCTAATTTTGTTTTGGAGGTCTCTACAACTCTACAAGAGGTTTACATGTTCTGATTGGTCAGATGGCCCAGTCTGTTGTGATTGGTCTACTCTGCTCTGATTGGTCAGATGGCCCAGTCTGTTGTGATTGGTCTACTCTGCTCTGATTGGTCAGATGACCCAGTCTGTTGTGATTGGTCTACTCTGCTCTGATTGGTCAGATGGTCCAGTCTGTTGTGATTGGTCTACTCTGCTCTGATTGGTCAGATGGTCCAGTCTGTTGTGATTGGTCTACTCTGCTCTGATTGGTCAGATGGCCCAGTCTGTTGTGATTGGTCTACTCTGCTCTGATTGGTCAGATGGTCCAGTCTGTTGTGATTGGTCTACTCTGCTCTGATTGGTCAGATGGCCCAGTCTGTTGTGATTGGTCTACTCTGCTCTGATTGGTCAGATGGCCCAGTCTGTTGTGATTGGTCTACTCTGCTCTGATTGGTCAGATGACCCAGTCTGTTGTGATTGGCCTGGTGTGAACCCAAGTCCTTCAGGTCTCAGCTACAAATACAGTCTTTGAGGGTTAAAGTAGAGTTTGTTCACCAGCAGCCAATGACGAACATCTATGGCTTTATGCTAATTTCTTACAAACCTATGCAGGAAGTAAGACTGGCGTTACCGATGACTCTTGTCAGCAGTTCAGAATCGATTCTCTCTTTCAGGACACAATTTAATTTGTCGTACAATTTGATCTTTAAAACTTTGCGGACCTTTTACATTCACTATATTACACACTGCATGAAAGGTGACATCTGGAGAAAAGTTTTTCCTAATATTGTTCCTCTTCATCTCCAGAGCGGCCATCAGCAGAGATCCTTTCTACGAGATGCTGGCGGCGAGGAAGAAGAAGGTGTCGTCTGTGAAGAGGCACTAGAGCTGCTCAGGTGTTACAGATTCAGGACTACTGGAGACAGTTGAGCTGTGAAGAGTCGAACACAACCCCCCAACACCACCGAGACCAGCGAGGTCAAACCTGGCTCCACTCTTTTTAAACGTCTTCTTGCTCAGCTCAAGCTCAAGCGCGCGTGTGTGTGTGTGTGTGTGTGTGTGTGTGTGTGTGTGCGTGTGTGTTGGAAGGAAGTCAGTGGGATTTTTAACTGGCTAATGCTTCCTTGAAACCCCCAAAGAGAACATTTTTCCTCACGCTTAACCAAAATACGCTCTTTCTGTCTCTCTCTCTCTCTCTCTCTCCTCTCTCTCTCTCTCTCTCTCTCTCTCTTTCCCTCTCGTCTCTCTCTCTCTCTCTCTCTCTCTCTCTCCCTCTCGTCTCTCTCTTGCACACGCACGCACTTGCATTATCTGAAATCAGCAGGTCTGACAGAATGTGGAAAACCAAACGAAAGTTCCTACGTGCGTCAGAAAAAAAGGAAGATTTCCTTTGTGCTATGAAATGTACAGGCAATAAGTGTATTTTTACATTTTGTATCGTGTGCACAAAAAAAGCGGCTTAGTCCTCAGAGGTTTATTTGTGTATTTAAATGTAAAAAAAAACATGTTCAAAAGAAACGTCTATTATTTGCGACAGAAAAGGAAAAGGGTGGTGAAAATCACCCTAGATGCGTTTCGGCCCCCGACGGGAAACGGCTCCATGGGAATTAGTTTGTTTTCTTGGCAGCGTTTCATGCGGATATGGTGTGTTGTTGTGAAGCTGCTGCAGTGTATCGGTGGCCAGCTAAGGATTCTGGGATATCGTCATTACAAGGATATCAAGCATTGGTACTACCTCTCAGACAAAGACGGGACGGTAAATGTTTTTATTTTCCACAAGGTCTTTTAACCCAGAAGACCTCCCAATAAAACGCTTATCATAAAACGAGTAAATGTGCCTAACAACAGTTGAAAGCCCTCGGGATATGCTCCAGTGCCTGCTCGCGTTTCTCTATCTCGTCTAGCAGTTATTCTACACGCTAAATATTCAATCTAAGCAGTATTGGTTTAATTTATCAAAGATGTACATACTTTAGTGTATAGAGAATATTGGTTTCCATTTTATAAATGTGTGTACTGTGTGTAGCAGTATTGTACTAGTTGAGTGCCATTTCCTTTCTTTTCATTATTTTTTTTTTTTATTATGATGATTATTTGGATTTTCTGGAGGTCGATACCATCGTTAGTGGTAGCCGGATCATGCTGAAATAAAGATGTTATAGCAGATGTGCTTGTGTTTTGTCTGATTCAGTCACATAAGCTTTGAGATCAGCTGTTTTTCTCTCCTCAAAAGATTGAGATTGCAGTCGCTCACTTAAAATATGAGCACAATTCATACGCAGTATTTGAGAAGTACCAGCAGGTGGCGTCATCAGGACATCTGTGCTACTATTCCGGCTCTGATGGATAGATGTGGGGTATTCAGTGAGTTGAATTGGTAACACAGTGTCCTTGTTGCATGTGTTACATGTACTTACCATAGTAATAATAGTAAATTATGCATAATTATATGCAACTTACCCTCAACCAAACCCTAATCCTATAGTAAGCACATGTAGTTGATTATTAAAACTCAGTACTTTACACTGTAACAATGACACCTTAAAATAAAGTGTAACCCTTTGTCCGTGTTACAGTGTAATTATACATTTATTGCAATTATGCAAGTTCTGAGTAATGTTAAAGGATTAGTTCACCTCAAAATGAACATTTCCTGATAAGTTACTCACCCCAGTGTCATCCAAGATGTTCATGTCTTTCTTTCTTCCGTGGAAAAGAAATTATGTTTTCTGAGGAAAAGGTTTCAGGATTTTTCTTCACACTTCAACGGAAACCAAATTGTTGAATTCCAAATCAATGGCGTTTCAAAGGGCTCTGCAGGATCCCAGCTGAGGAACAGGGTCTTATCTAGCGAAACGATCAGCCATTTTCTAAATAAAATAAACATTTATATTCTTTTTCACCACAATTGTTCATCTTGTGCTGGTCTGTGATGCGCCAGGCATTGCATCATCGCGTTGGAAAGGTCACGTCATCTTTCTAAGTTATTTGCCTGTGTACTCCGGTTCAAAAAGGCAGGGAAGGGCAAAAAATGTCATCTCATTTTCAACTTCAAAATCATCCGACATCTTTGTTTTAATTTATTATTATTATTACATTTTTTTCGTGACCTTTCCAGCGTGATTACATAATACGTGGCGCATCTCAGGGATGGTACAAGACAAGCATATGTGGTTAAAAAGTGTATATATATATATATATACACACTCAAAAAAAATAAGCTGTTGAACAAACTTGATTAAATTAAGGAAACCTTTTCCTCGAAAATGAATTACATTTTTCCAACAAAATCTAATTTGTTGGAAATGATTTGTTGTAATCTTGTTGTATGAACTTAAATTAATTTAGTCATTCCTGCTAGATAAAGTTTTGTCAGGTTAACTACAATTAATCTTTACTCGGCCTAAAATCACCAACATTATAATTTTAGCTAATTTGACTCTACAGTTATTTCCAATGATTAGTCACTGGTGTTCAATTTAATTAAAACATCTTTTTACATAGTAATATTGAATATTACTTCTGCAAGTCTGCGAGTGAGGTTTAATGCATGTATAGTGTATACTGAGTGCCCACAGCCCTAAACTAAACACAGTCGCCACTCTGCTGCATTATGGTAACCACACAAATTCAAAAACATTACAGAAAGTCCTCCAAATTTCTAACATAACTGAATATTAAAGACTAACAACATCTTTCCATTTACAGAAAAACACATAATCCCTAAATTTACCCTCCTTATGCAGTCCCTTGCAAAGCATGCTGGGAATTTTTTTTTAAATGGCCGATCGTTTCGCTAGATAAGACCCTATTCCTCAGCTGGGATCGTGCAGAGCCCTTTGAAACTGCATTGATTTGGACTTCAACAATTTGGTTGCCATTGAAGTCCATTGTGTGGAGAAAAATCCTGAAATGTTTTCCTCAGAAAACGTAATTTCTTTTCCACGGAAGAAAGAAAGACATGGACATCTTGGATGACATTGGAGTGAGTAAATTCTCAGGAAATGTTCATTTTGACTCAATTAATCCTTTACTTAACCCTATTCCTAACCCAGTACATGTTGTTAGTTGCATAACATCATGAATTATTTACTGTTATGAGGCGAAATGTTGTTTTGGGAAGAGCTATACATTTCCTTGTGTTCTCTTACTTCCTGGTCACACCAGTCTCAAAACAGTTGTGACACAATTTACAGAAAACTGTGTCATATATATTTAAAGACTTTTATGGACTACTACTTATCAATACTCTCAACGGCCAGTCAGCCAGCTGAGATAATTTCCTCATGACACACTCTTATTGTAAACACACACACACACACACACTCTGTTAGCTCTCCTGATAACACTCTCTCGGGGAACAGAGGGCCGTTTGACATTTTCCAGAAATGAGAGAGTGATAGAGAGAACACAGCATAGCAATGAAATGAAACCAGAAGGAATGCTTTTTGTTTTGGTAATTTTACGCCTAGTTTTGGGAAGCGTGAACACGTGAGAACACAGTGTGTCTTCAGCCAAGGGCCTTTTAACAAACCGGACAAGTGAACAATAGATGTGCTGGAACACTCAGTCATTTTTCTGTTGTGGAACTCGACCTGCCATTCAGTACTGGACATCTACATATTATTTTAAGGCAAAAAAATAAAAAATAAATAGTCATATGAAATGTGAGTTCTGATAATGTGTAAAATATATATATATATATTTTTAAGTTTCAGAGGAAGACAATTGCTGAGTTCAGAATCACTCTTATATAGCAGAAATAGTTAAAAGTATTATGCAATTTTTTTTTTTTTTTATGAGATCATTTGCTGAATTTGAAGCCATGTACTAGTGTACTATACTCTGAGGAAAAAGAATCATGGAGTACGAGTAGTATGCGGTTCCTAATTCAGCAAGTGTCTATCTCTATGCACAGCTGCACTACTTCCTGAACTTCAGCCAGCTCTTTGTTTCCTGTCTGCCATTATTGGACAAACTGATTCATCCAGGTGTGCCTGACCTCAGTAACAATAATCAGACACACCTGGATTAATCAGTTTGTCCAATAATGGCAGACAGGAAACAAAGAGCTGGCTGATGTTCAGGAAGTAGTGTAGCTGTGCATAAAGCCTCAGGTAACGAGTCACATGACAGGTTACAGTGCCTTCACTGTGCTGTGATTGGATGATCACTCTCAGTGGTTTATGTATATGGTCAAACTAGTACAAATAAACAACTGACCCACTGAAAATCACTTATGGTCACTTCTAAATTGAAATGACTTGAAACATTGATCACCTGAATTTCATGGATTAAAAGCTTAAGAAATCAATTCAAGCCGCCATCATCAATATACTTGCAGACAGTGATTTAATGACTAATCCCATTCAGAAACATAATATATTCCTTTATATCTAGTGGCACTGCTGTATGTCTTACCTATTGTCGAGATGTTATGAAGATGTGTTAATATTTATAACTAAAATACTCATGGGTTGCACTTTATTTTACAGTATGCACTTACTGTGTACTTACCTTAGAAAGTACAGGGTAACATAAGGTAACTAGGCTAAATGGGTTACGGTTAGTTTTAGGGGTAGGTTCAGGGTTAGTACCTGGTTATTACCCAATTAGTGTAATTACTGTAAGTACATCATATGTACAGTACATCAGAAACAGGACTGTAAAATAAAGTGCAAACAAAATTTGCATACCAAACCAAGTTAATATATATATTTTTAATATGAAATGTACTGCATGCATGTTTACGAAAACAACACACACAAAAAGAAAAAACTGTATGCATTTGTTCTCTTATTATTTTTAACATACATGTCGATTTTTGTTTGTGTCTATAATATCAACTAAAATTGACAGGTTTTAAAAATTAGAATGCATATATATAGACACACACACACATATTGATATAGCCTATATTTATAAGTAGCCTGCATTAATGAGACTTTACAGTCAGTAAAGTTACCATAATAGTGAGTGATGCTTGCTTGAACAGGACTAATTGAGCGTGTAAACAAGTACATGCGGTATATCCAGCTCACTTAAATATGCATCATCAGTGCCCGAATTCAGTGAGGGTTTCCTTGTCCTGGATGGGAAACTGGGCGGCAGCCAGCACACATTATTACTGTACGTGCCAGCATACTGGAAACACCGAGCAGTCGAGGCTCGCTTACACTAGCGTGCGTTTGGTGTCTCATGCTGGAGTGAAGACAGATCATCTCTGAGCTTGCGGGATTCCTCATCCTCTCTCCTAAACGGATCCATGTGTAAACTCACAGACTGCCAGTTAAACAGCCCGTTTCCCAGAAGAGAGAGCTCCTCCCGGCCTCGCGCTCGCACACACACACACACACACTCCTGCCTGATTCAGCAACAACCAATCATACCACACGGAGAGAGAGAGAGAGAGAGACTCTGCTGTAGAGATATTATTGTAGGACAAGAAACACAGTGTTTCATTCTACACTGGGTGTATTGTGGGAATAACAATAAAGATGCAGCCACAGCCAGAGTTTCTTGGAAACCCAGGACATAAAAAGTTCACAGTGAGGAGGTTTATGATACCTGGCGAGAGCTAGCCGCTAGCCGTTAGCATTAGCATTCTTCTCAATGGCAGTTGCTATAGCCTTTATGCTCATGGGCGCTTACCACTGGATACACTTGTTTTAAAAGAAGTCACATCACTTGAAAAACATCTAATACAATGTAATAAAGTGTTTGAAATGTAGGCCCTGTATGTTATTTGTGTGTGTATTTCATCAAAATATATATTTATTTTGAATGGCATCAACAGATCAATGCTTTTTGGAGTTAAATGTAAAAGTTCATGAAATCTTCCTTATTGCAGCCTTAAGTTTACCAGAAATGCACATGTACTTCATGTTTATGATGAGAAATGACTTCTTGGCAAGAATTATTGCTCTGTTTTGACCTACATCTAACCTATAAACCTATGATCGGAAGGTAATGTGGAGCCATTAAAACCCAATAAATCCTAAATATATCGTATCATTTGAACATCTAAGCCATATGTCTATAATGACTTTAGAAATCCAATAAAAATCAATGCAATAGGTTGAAACAGTTGAGATCATTCAGCAGTAAAAAATATGTGAATAAAACACTGGATATTTTGTTAAACTACTGAATTAAAAACAATTTATAGTAATGGTCCAGAAAGATTAAAAGCAGAAACATACAGTTTGATTTATTTATTATTATTTTGTTTTTTAAAGCATTTTGATTATTTAATTATTTTAAATTAGGTTCTTTAAGTTGTAGATAAAATTGTTCTAGTTGCATCATGCAAAACTTACCAGGTTTACTGATATTTGATATTGATATATCTTGAATCCTCAACGTCTGTCATCAACATTTAAATCCTGTAAACCTGGTAAAAATATGTAAATAAATGTGAATATTAGGCAGATCAATATTATTGTTGAATATTAAGTAACCAACTAAGCAAGCCAGAAGCCAGAGGTGAAAAAGGTGACAAAGGCAAAAGAAATGAAATGTAAACATGAGAATGAAATGCTTCTTTAAGACTGTAAAAGTAAACAAAGGCTTTTTCTCTCAACTCCAACAAAGGTGACCAAGAGTAGAAAAGGCCAAGCAGAGTTGGTCACACTGGAACAGATTGTTCTGTGTTTCTCAACTGAGAGACTTGGCGTGCTTCCAGAGGAGTTTCCTCTTGGCCGATAACCCTCTTTCATGTACAGGGAACAGGGAAGTGTCCCGAGATAGCAGGCCTCAGCCTGCTTCAGTTCTCTGGAATTTGAGCTCAAAAGATGTTCAGAGGAATAAAAGAGTTGCACATGCAGCCAGGCAGGGCAATATGAGTGAACTGGGTGTCAGATTCCTTCTTGTTGAACACTGCTGTACTGTTAATTCTCACTGGCTGAGAAGAGAAGCATTCGTGCAAACAGAAACGATGAGAAGAAGTCCAGAGTCCAGCAGGGAACAGTCGCACCTCTGAGAGTTTCAGACCACCAGGGCATCTGTAGGGTCTGGCCGAAACCTGCTCTGTGGTATTCAAATACTGCGCCCTAAGGGGCTGTTTACACAACACCGTTTCCAACTAAAAACGGAAAACGTTTTATGCGTTTGGCCGTTGGGCGCCTAAAAATGCAAACTTTTGAAAACCGTTTTCAAAGTGCAAGTTTTTGAGAACGGTCTCCGTGTAAACAACAAAAACGTGAATCTCTGAAGACGATGACGTCATGCGCATGCGTATTACGTGTTCAGTCTATAGTGTTTCATCGCCATCTACTGGCCTGGCAGCAGAATACAGCGTTTTTAGCCGTTTTCGCGGATCCGTGTGAACGGGGATCGTTATAACAATGGTGTCTGTACGTGGAAAACTCAAAGGAAAAACTCAGTTTTAAGCGTATCGTTGTCGTGTAAACGTACCCTAAGTCTCACAATTGATTGTTTAGCATTAGCATGTTGATAAGCTAACTATAGCAAATCTCATCTGCGTGATTTGGTGTGTTCAAGTCCTCCTGGGAAGTTCGTACGTACGAGGTGGGAAGTCGTGTTTATGACGGCAGGTGCGTTCAAGTCACTTTCGTCGGAGTAAGATGGCGGTGTAAATTATCTTAATTACAATTAATATATGAAGCCGCTGCAAACTTTATCGTAACAAAGGGGAAAAATGTGTTTTCTTTTGAATCCCCATGTGCAAGAATGTGAATAAGGGCAGAAGTCAATGTAAAATTAGTTATTTTATGCATTTAAATATAATCATTTTTTGTTTGTACTCTACAAATTAGCTCTTATATTCGAGTACAAGTGCACAGTGCAATAAAAAGATACATAACAGCTTGTCCCTTATATTGTGATCTCACATAGCATAATATTTTAGTCCATACAGGGAGACATTCTTACATTAATTAACACCAGATCTATGACGTTGAATGCTCGTAGTTTCTTTTGCGCTTTATTTATATATCTGTCTCTCTATGTCTCTATCACATTGTATTGTGCAAACATGTTTACAGCAAGGACTCAGGACTACAGTGTTTTCTTATGGAAGAGGAAATACGTCTCAGTTTTTCAGATGTTTAAACACTACAAATTCTTTCCAGATGAAGTGCTCTGTCCTAAATCACACATGAAGTGAACTTCCAAAACTATGGCCTTCACCTTCTCCTTCCGTCATCTTTACAACAGAAAGTCTGAATGTCTTGTGTCTTTGGCTGATCCTGAAGAGCTGGATCTGCTGGATCTGCTGGTTCAGGTGTGATGGATTAGGATTGGAGCTGAACTCTCCAGAGGGTCCACAGCGGGTCCCATATCTCAAGCTCACTATGTTCCCTCAATAAAGCCCATTACTGGAAAACTCTGGACTCCGGGAGAGCGAAGCGTGCCAGTTGGGATCGAGCCTGTCTTACAGGTTGGAAAATGTGGTTCATTTCCTTAATTATTTTGTTCGCTCAGTTCATGTAAACAAACAGGATTTGTTTTCCCTCACAGAAAACTGTCCTCACGGGGACCAAAGCATGTCCCACAAAATACAATAACTGGTATTATTATAGGGACATTTTGTTCCCACAATGTAG